>JAHKKF010520813.1:0-13122 GCA_019740295.1 Labeo calbasu | reverse complement strand
TTATTAACTTTTAATAAACTTTTAATTATTAACTTAATACATCCTTGGTGAATAAAAGTATTACTTTCTTAAAAAAAAAGAAAAAAAAAAGAAACAATAAAAATGTACTGACCCCAAACTTTTGAACGGTAGTGTATATATAATTAACAACAACTATTACAACTAGTTTCCCCATATTTTATCGATCCATGCTAGGGATGTGCAGATGTGATGATGTTTTGGTTCAACCAATAATTTTCAATATAAAGAACAAAGATTGCAAATGACTTTACTTTTGTTAAATGTCCCATTTAGGAATGTTTCTTTCATTATCATTAACATTTAGTCTAATAAGCATGTGCTAAATGTTTAGAAATCAAACACAACAATTAAGTCAAGCTGAATATACAAATGAATGCATTAACTTTGGCAGTCTGAAATTGCAGTCACAGCATCTACCTGGCCCAAGTTATTCAGCCAAACTCTGAGCCTGTGCTGTGACCTACAGCCGGTGACCTCTGACCTCAGCCCTGTATACCTGAGTGAGACCTCAATTCACTAGTATGAACTCCAGACTGTGCATGTTGCTGTCAGCTGTAGCACAGATCTAAAGCTCTCCCACACATATGTTTGGGTTTGGATCGCACCGTTGCCTTTTATTCCTCCCTCCGCTGTTGGAGAATGAATGTAGGGAGGGAAAAGAAAGTAAAAGAAAGACACACTGAGCGGCAATTACCTCAGCTCTTGGCAGGAGTTCTAATTAAAACCAAACTTGTTTCCCTCCGTGAACAAACATGACAGGCGCTGAGGCTGAGAAGCTTTTTTCAGTCCTGCCAAGATGTAAAGTGAGTGCAGGTGCTTTAGGAATGCCAGAGACTAGTGAGGGGGCGCGACAGAAGTGACCTTTCTCTTTCCTTCACTGTGTTTCTATTGCTCAATCCCTCACTTTCACCTACATTTCAACCCAATGTATGTCCACGCATGTCTGTGTGTTCGCTGTGTTTGTACAATCAATACACACATGTGCTTCTGTGTAAATTTCATTAGTACAGTAAAATCATATGAAATATCTCATTTAATACTGCACATGATAGTCTGCATCCCGACAGCTGTAACTTTTATTCCACTTTTATTTACTGTAACTTTTACTCCAGATTTCTATATTCCACAGTGAGCTGCCTATCTAGTATTCAAGACATCACAGTCATGTTTCAGTGCAAAACCTCCTCCAAAAGGTAGACAGCAACATTATGGTGCCTTTTAAGACACTTTGTTTTGTAAGGTAACATCGCATGTGGACAAAACAATCCCAGAATGCACTGAGCTCAGTGAAAAACTAAATGATGATGCATGTGTTGAAAGCAAAGTGTGTTTTGTCAGAATATACAGATACTTTTGAACAACCAGATGAAGAAAGATGCTTTTTGTTGACAGGATGTAAACTAAAGTAGTAAATTAGATATATTATAAATACACAATAGTACAAAATAATACATTATACTAAAATAGTATCAACAAACAATAGTTAAATATAATTAAAATGAAATATTTTACAGAATATTTGTGCATGCTGTGTTTTTATTGTGCTGGGTAGTAGCTAATTATATGTTATATATTAGATCAAGTGTAATGCAGTTACTTTTTTGTAAGTGCAGTCCCACAATATCAGTTAGTTATTCATAATTGATTGATTCTATAATTGATTATTGGTTAATGGTCAATAACTTGCAGGTAAAGTGAATATTTTGTTTTTATTGTTCAAGCATTTAAATTACATTTTGGTAACACTTTACAATAAGGTTCATTAGTTAACATTAGTAAACTACATTTCTTAACATAATCTAAGAATGAACAATACTTCTACAGCATTTATTAATCTTAGTTCATGCTAATTTCACAAGTTGTGTTTGTTAACATTAGTTAAGAAACTGTGAACAATGAACAACTGAATTTTTATTAACTAATTTTAACAAAGATGAACAAATAGTGTAATAAATGTATTGTTCATTGTTCGTTCATTTATGTTAGTCTTACATTTTATGGTTTAAAGTGCCCCTATTATGCCATTTCCAATACTGCCTTTCATGCAGTGTGTAATGTAGCTGCATGTAAATCTAAAACAGTCTGCAAAATTGTAAAGCCAAAAGTGCACAATAAATAAAGTTATTGTCTCCCAAAATAAAGAATCAAGTCTGAACAGCCTAAACGAGTTGCTAGTAATTCGAATCCCACTTCTGTGATGGTTACACGTCACGGGGCGGCCGCAAACAACTTGACCCGCCCACAAACACCTCATTTTTGAGATGACTGCTTCTTTAATCTTGGGGAGTTCAATACAGGATTCACAAAACACTTACTCTTGAAAGATCGTTCAGTACCCATGTTATTTAGACCAGCTGGCTCCACTGAATCACAATCTGTAAGTATGATAATAATAGATGTTTATATTTTCTATTGAGCATTCAAAATATGGAATTATGACAATGGACGTATCGTTTCTGACACGCGCTGTACATGGTAGACCAATCACAACAGACTGGGCCATCTGACCAATCAGAGCAGAGTAGGCTCACAGAAAGGAGGGGTTTAGAGAGACTGAATGTTTGAACTGTATCGAACGAATCGTTTGAGAATATTTAAAAAATAAGGTGATAATAAATGCATATTTTAAGAAAACAAAAGCATTTTTTGACCATGCATTCATGCAAACCTATTGTATAGGAGACTCTCAAAACAATATTAAGAACCCTATACAATAGGGCCCTTTAAATAATTATTAGCTTTCTATAAACTTATGAATCTCTTGCGGTTTCTTCACAAATCCCAGTTTCAGAAACCTTACATTATTTAAAAGCTATCAAAAAAAGTCAAAGTACAATATACATTAGGCCTACCGATAACAAGTGTAATCTAATATATTATGTTTCTAACTACAGTAAATGTAATTTGTGAACAGTAATGAACTACAATTTGTAAGTTTTTTAGAAAATTGTTTTGTTTGCATAGCAGCAAGTCAGGACCTGACATTAGCAAACCTTTTAGCTCTCTCTAGCACGCAGAAGATTTATACTTGTAGAGCCGTGGCTAAAAGATGCTTGCCTAAGCCATCAAACTCATGAAGAGACAAAACAGATTTCAGATTTTGACTAAAGATTATAATGACAAACGTGAGGTCAGGCGATGTAGACAAGAGGATGGTGGAAGTTTGGCAATGTTTTTTTTTATTTTGAAAAGTCCTTTGCTGGTTCATGCTGGTCCTTGACCAGCAACATGACCAGCATAAACCAGCAAAGGACCAGCTTAAAACAGCATCAAAACCCACCTAACCAGCATATGCTGTTTTTTTCACCAGGGTATTTATCTGGTTCTACAGTGTTTGCTGATTTTCACTTTGTGTAATTTCTTTCTTATTCGTTTTGCTAATAAACATTCTACGTTTCTTATATTTATTTGGTTCCACAGTGTTTACCGATTTTTAGTTTTGTATACTCGGCTATTAAAAAGTTATGTAAGCCTAGCCTAAGTTATTTGTTATTTTAAAGTAGGCATGTAGCATGGTGTAAGCTCTTTTTATTCGTTTTGTTAATAAAAGTTCCATGATTCATTTATAGGCTAAGAGAGTTTAACATAGTATTTTGAATTGACGCTAATTTAAAAGTGAAAGGAAAATGTGCACTGTGCATTTACAAGCTATTTAAAAGCTAAGGAAAGCAAGTGAAAAGAGAGAAATTGAAAATATGTGTCACTGAAGTTCAGAGCCGGTTTCCTACTTTCCTCATAACTGATGTAATCAAACTGTTAACTTGCAACAGCGGGAAAATAACGAAAAGAGAGTCCTCTCTATCAAGACAAGATGAGAATCATGAGTCGCAAGGATATGGGGCTTAAATTGAAATTAATATTCACTGTTGCTTAAACTATGATTGTCTCTGCCTGTTTTCACTGATGCGGCCTTCACCTACTGCCAGAATGATCATAAAGAGGAATGTGGTAGTTAAAAATTGTGAAGTCAACCACTTGAATTTGTCCTGCTCATAATCACAAGTGGGGCTAAAGCTTGTGATAGCACGCCATGGCACCATGAGACCAGCTATGTCATTATTTTTATCGTGCAGATGACTGACTTTTAAACCTAACACATTTTTATGTAAAGATAACAGGCTTGTACTACTAGTTGTACTGCAATGTTTGTTTGCAAAGGACAGCACCGGTATTGCCGGAGCGTGAGCTCTTGAAGCTCCGCCCTCTTCTGAAAAGGGGGCTGGGAGCACCTGCTCATTTGCATTTAAAGGGGCATACACAAAAACAGCACGTTTTGGCTCATACCCTTAAAGTTGCAAGTTTAACTAGCTCTAAAAATGTATCTGTCAGGTATTTTGAGCTAAAACACATACACACTTTTACATCTTGTAAAAAGGGGCATAATAGGCCACTTTTAATAGTGATTGGTGAGCACGTCTATCAAGCAAGATTTTTAGTAATTAATAACTTGTATTTTTAGTCTGTTCCTCACGCTAAATAAAATGCTTTATAGAATATATTTTGCAAATCGCATGAACCATTTTTAAGTTTGACAGCTTTTGATCACCTTTCACTTTCATTCAATGGAAAAGAGCAGTGTGAACACTGTGCTAAACATTGTTTTCATGGAGGAAGCCATATGGGTTTGGAGCAACATAAGAGATTTTCAACTATTATATATATTAACACATATCGACTTAAGCAGCTTGTGGTTTGAACCACTTGTGATTTTATACTTTCACAGATTTCCCTTACTGTGAAACACAACACTCTCAATAAATGCTTCTGCCCAACCATAGATATATGATCATAGTGGATTGTTGAAGTAAAGAACAGAATTACAAAAAAAGAATAAGAGAAAGAGTTAAAGACCTACGCAGAGTGACAGAGACAAAGTGAGTCTGGTTTTTAAATGAGTCTGCTTTTGTGGTTTTAAAATGCGCTTAACCTTCGAAAAATGAACAGTTTTATTAAAAATGACAGTGAACTGAAGTTCACTCCCATTAGAAAAAAAAATATCAAAACAGATTAAGGAAAATAAAAGAAAAACACAAAGAGCCAGCGCTGAAGAACTCGTTCCACTGGACATAGGCCTTGGAGCCGAGATGAGACAGCAGAAAAAAATTAAATAAATGAAGCGCAAGGCCTTCTTGGAATAACAAAAAGGAAAATACTCAAAACAAAAAAAATGACACTTAGTAGAAAAACAACCGAGAATAATTGAAAACAACTGTAGAAGAGCAAGACTGATGCATGCAACCTTTACAAACAACGATGGTATCACGTTTGATATATTTACCATGGTACTAAATGAATGCCGTATTCATACATTTATTTTCCGTTCGGTGTTGTTTTAGCACTTTTAGATACTTTTTTTGTTTTTATTAGTAGTTTGAATTAGACTTGTACTTGCAATTTTTGTCAACGTTTACGTAATTTTGTTGCGCTTATGTCATTTTAATTTTTTGTATTTTTTATTTCAATGTTTGAATTTTTATTTCAGTTTTATTTTAGTATTTCAAGTTTAAATGAATGAAAATAAACAATTTTTTTGGCACTTAGCTGAAATAAAATCAGTTTAAGGGTTTTTTTTATATTTTGCAATATTTGTTTTATTTGATGTTTGTACTGTTATTGTTTGTACTAAATTCATTTCTTATTTATCGTTAGTGAACCAACAAAGCAAAGGCTTATGTTTATCATTTAAACTATTATGATGTATAAAAAGTGTGATAATGTTAGATTTTTTAAAAGTGTAACAAAGTGTAAGAGCAGGTAATTATGTATGAGTAAATATTCAAATAGAACTGTCAGCGTATGCTAAATAGAAACAGAAAAATAATGCAAGGTATTGAGCTCTTCTCCCTCTCCATCTTCTATCCTCAAAAAGCAATCGAATCCAAAGACTCAGCTGGCACACACAGTCTTCCTACAAGGCCATTGCTGAAAATAGACCACCTCAAATGGTGCAGGGAACATTAGTTCAGTGAAAGTACACTCTATCATACATAAAGTTCAACAAACAAGTGCAATTCCACACCTGCAAAGACACCGGCTTTCCCAGATCAGAAACCAGCTGAAAGTATCGGTACAACAGCTGAAAGAAGCAATAAGAACTTGGTCACAGAACAAAGACAATGAAAAGAAACTTGGCAGAGCTCAAACATATATTAAACACAGAACTGTTAGAGATGAATGATGAATAGAGGAGAGAGCATGTAGCGTTGCATTAAACATAATTTCCCCCTGAAGATTTACTAAAGTATCGGACTATGGGTCTCTTAGACTTGTATTGCCGTTTGAGCAGGCAATTAGTGATGGATGATAAAGCGAGAGAGAGAGAGAGAGAGAGAGAGAGAGAGAGAGAGAGAGAGAGATGGTATAATATCCCAGTAATGCATGTTGGTTTGTGTATGTTTGTCTTAGTGGTCTGTCGTGTGGTATGTCTAGCATTTCTTGTGCCCTCTCTGTGATGGTGTCTGGGTTTGTGTGGTATAACCCATGCCATTCCTTGAATGTTTTTGGAGCTAAGCCAGGCTTCTCACTACAGTTATCACCTTCATCATGTCCACAATATTCTGCATGACTGCACACACAACTCGGGTAAGACAGATGAGTCATTCCTGTTATGCAGCACAGCTCTGTAACTTTTAAAAAATGTATATTGTTTTTCATAGTCTTATAAAGCAGTATTTCTATAAAAGGGTAAATCAGACTTTCGGTGTGCTTAAATATACTGAATGTGAGCTTGTAGTGTACTTCAAATAATAATAATGATGTGTATTTTTAAAAAAATTGCTCTTGCAGATAATATTAAAGAAATAAAATGCCACTAGAGACACTTTAATGACTTTACACACCCAAGTGCATTTAAAAAGTGCACTTTGAAATAATGTAAATTTACATTTTTTCTTCAATATATATATATATTGATAGATACATAGATAGATAGATAGATAGATAGATAGATAAATTCACTTTAAAAATATATATGCTTATGCTTAATGTATACATATGAATATAAAGTGTATATTAATATATATATATATATATATATACACAATAAGTATATATATTTTTATTTTTAAAGTAAATTTTACTTTAAATTATTAAGCTATGATGATCTCTAATGAAGTGAACTTATTTTAGTATGTTGACCAACATACTAAAGCACATATAAAATACTTGACTATAATCTGAACTGTAGTGTGTTGTTTGATATTACATTTAAAGTTCATATATTTTACATTACTAAATCAAGATTTTATGATTACAAATGTTTAATTACAAATGTATTTCAGGACATGGCATACAAGTCTCAATAGAAATTACATTTACCATGTTTACCATAAATTACCAAGTTTGCCATACCACATTTACTGTACCATGCAACATAAACATAAGTAATTCAAAGACAATATAAGTAATTATGAAATTGCATATAAAGATCTAAGTCTATCTATGTCCTACTTCAGTGGGTCAAAAAGCATTCTCAAGTACTTTTAATTTAATTTGCTGTTTTAGTTTCATTTAATTCTAGGAAGCCATAAAGTGTACTTCATTTTCACAAGGGTTTTAAGCCCTGACACCTTAATTTTATTAGAAAGAAAAGGACCAGGATAAAAATAAAGAACTAAAGTTCATTTTAAATAAAGTTCATTTTAATGTTTTTTAATCATCATTTTAGATTTGGTTATTATTTTTGTAGTTATATAAAATGGGATTCTGTTTTTGTAAATAAGATAACCCAATTAATATGACAAAAGATTACAGAAATCCTCAACCTACTTGTGATAAAAGAACTCATTAATAATCCATATTTTTAATTCATTTAACTTTATCCAATATATTAGGGGCAAGAAAGTTGTTGTGCATAACAGGAATGATTCAGCTGGCTCACGTCGCTCTGTGTTTGACTGCCGTGAGACGGATGTTCACAAAGATGGACCTCTCTTAGGAACACTGGGAATATGGTTTCACTTGGCTGCACTGCTGTCTGTCAGGTGAGTTATGCTGTGTTTGGTCAAATGTGCGGGTCTCTTACGGTAAGAGCAGGTTGATTCTCGCTCCTGAGAGCTGGAAGCTGGCTCATGTGCACTGAGGGAAATTTTCCACAGCTCTGCTCGGTCCAGGATATACACACAACACACACTGAACCACCTTTGTCAGAGGCAGCCACCTTCCCTCCCGTCTCTCTCCCGTCACGGAGGCCCGAACCAGCATGCTGGCAGGTCTAATCTACAGCGCATTTCCCCTCGCCGAATCCCAGCTCTGCCTGCAGGCGTCATTTTATATCCATGAAATGCAAAACAATGCAGTAAATAAGCTGTAATAAGATTACACTCATACGACGCCTAGAGAAAGGAAGGAAGAATAAAGACCTGAGATCTGGGCTGTTTAAGATTATTGTTTAAGATCTGTTGTACTGTCTCTGTAATCCCCTCAGAAAAGATTTTTCCCATGATTCAAAGATACGCACGCTAATGACAGGTGTTGGGAGAATCACTGTGATGTTTAAGCTGCTTAACAGACTCAACTTCCTCTCTATCACTCTGTAAATATACAATAGTCGTTTTTTTAGTGAACAAATCAGTGTTTTGGATTAATCTTTAATCACATCCGTGTGCTGACAGATATAATTTATTCACTGGTCTTTCCCTTTTAGAGAATGTGACCACTTGTGAAAAGGAAGTGCATTTAATTGTATGGAATTATATGTTGAATTGTATTGAATGTGCAGTTGTAATGCACACAAAATATTAAAAGCCTGTTTAAAAACTCTGCACCTGCAGATAACAAAATAGAAAAAATAAACATGGTAATAAGTATTACTATAAAATTAATTGTTTTAATGATCCTTTGTCATGCTTTAAAAAAGTACACTTATTTTGATGTGTCGACTAACATGCTAAAGCATATGTGAAGTACTAATTTTAACTATACTGTACATTTAAATGTACTTAATTAAAACTGCATTATTACAAATGTTACTACACAAAATTCAATAAAAAAGTGTGTTTTAGTTTATCAAAATAATAGAAGTATGTAATTACACATTCAAAATTATGTAATTACATTAAAAAAGTACTTAAAACTTACTTGAGGGGATCTAAAAAATCAACAGTTCAACTATTCGCATTAAAAATACATGTAAACTATAATATATTTTCATTTAATTGTAAATAGCATGCATTATTCGTTTCACACCTATGTATATAATTTTAGAGTTTGTTGTTTCCATAATAAGTACTCTTTTTAAAAGCATGCCAAAATGTAAATCTTTTTCAACAGGGACTGCTTTCTTGGGTTCAGGAATAATTAGATACAAAAGACAAATTATGTTTTTTTTTTATTCATTTATTGGGAATACTGACGTTTTTAGTAGTTTAAATACATTCTAACACTTTTCTTAAACATGTTTTTAAACAAATCAGTTGAGTGAATGATTTATTGACTCACTGATAACATAAAAACTAACTCACAACCTGTTGGTATAACAGTGCAACCTAGAAATGGTTACTGAAATAAATAGTGAATAAATCCTTTTAGTGAACAAATTCAAAAGTTTACTCTCACGCTATTAAGGCAGCACAGAAATATCGAGCACGATTAGTTACATTGAACTATTTAAATTAATATTTGTCTGTACAGAGTTAAATTTAAGTGTATATGCTTCAGCATTTCTCTCAACCCTGTCCAGCATCTTGGATGGGAAGGATACATGCTTACATTGCTACTTACCATTTGGGAACAGGGTAGAGCTCTTCTCGGGTCCTAAAATCCATAAATTGACCTAAATCACTTCTTACCTGAACCCATGCATAAATTATTTTTTTAAATAAAAACTGGAGACAGACCAGATGAAATTGGACCTGACCCAACCCGCTATTTGTGAACCTGACTGGACCTGAACAGCACTGACATACTGTATGTATAGCCCGCAGCCCCGCAGTCAGAAAAAATCAGGGCGTCCTGCTGACTGATTTACCGCTTCTTCATTACTTTCATTTATTTATTTACTTATTAATTATTACTTAATAATTTTGCCTACCTGATGGAGACATTAAGAAAAAGCACATTTATTTTAATTACCTAAGACCCGAGGCTGCTCATACCGACCCCGACCCGTAGAGTTTTGGACCCAAACCGGGTCTGACCTCGGGTTTTTGGATCCAAGCGGACCCGTAAAGACCTCTAGAACAGGGTTCAGGTCTATAATACCTTAAACTGCTGTTTAACTGCTAGCTATTGACAGGTTGAGCCCTGCTCAGCCTGCATTAGTAAAAAGTGGTGCCGTGACCCGGATGGCGTTCCCCGGCAAATTTTGTTCTGCGCTTCGCTCAAATTGGTGAAAACCGGCATGGAAATAGGTGCTCACTTGAATTTCTGTAGACAGATAGTATGCCAAACTGGGCTAGTCAGTTGCAAATTTAGTCTGACCTGAGGATCATTCTACTTTAAGAAAAGAGGGTTTTGCCCCCAGCATTAGGCCGCTGCCTCTCTCCCACCAGGCCTCCTACTGGTTGGGTAATTAAAGCACACCAGAAGTGGCATCACCATGGCAATGCTGGCAAATCCGGACAGAGAAGCCTGAGCCACAGGCTCCACTAATCCTGTTTGAGACCATCAGGAGCATGGCCGCCTCAGCCGGAAGACTTACAAGAAACAGAGGGAATGAAGGAATGGGAAAAAGAGGGAGAATAAGAAACAGGTGGGGATTTTTTGCAGTGTTCTATTCTCTCTAACATAGCTTTTGTTCAGAATAATTTCAGCCCTTTCACAGTTCAGCCTGAAACACACAATTTTTTTATATATGATTTGATATATATGATAAAAGAGCTAAAATGCATGGTTGCTTTAGTAAAAGCATTTTCATGTAACGTTTACTTTGGTTAACACTATTGTTTAGGTTAAGAGTAGGGTTTAGTGTAGGTGGTTATTTTCAAAAGCTATAGAGCGTTAAATTTTTCCTCCAACCGTACAATATTGAACAGATAGGATAAAACATCGGCAGATTCGCGTTCGTCTGTTTTAAATAAAACTGAATGTGCTTTTAGCACCGCTCACAGGACATTTCACTTTGAAAGCTTCGCAATACAACACACAAATGCTGTTTCCAGTATTTTCAAGATTTGCATCTTCAATACCCATGAAATGTTTAGTGAATCCGCATCAACACAAAAATGAGCGCTGTTGAAGGAAAAGTCCTGTGAGTATTTAGGCTGGGCTGGGATGCGTTTGGGTTTCTAAACGACTGTGACGGATAAATGTGTTTGAGTGAGTTAGATCCAGTAAAATCCTGCAGTACTACAGCCAACACTACGTTATTGAAACTCAAGTGCTCTCTTAGCGCCTTATAAACAGTTCTGGTCTTCTCCCAGAGGTCCTTAATAAAGACAAATTCCTATTATACTACACGCTGTATAAACAAGGCTCTTGTAATGTTCCCATTGCCCTTCACAGTGTGTGTCTTGCCTCATTTGACCTCAGTAAACCTCAACATCTCTCTGCCATTTTCTATCACACTTCAGTGGTTTGTTTTGGGGCCAAAGGGCCCGACAACTTCCTTGGCCCCTCATGTGTCCTGTCCTTTCTTTTTAACAAGGTTGGACTTATTGAACACAGCTCTGAATGCTGCACACACGCACACACTCTAATCCCTCATATCGGGCGCATAAGCTCAGAGAATAGCGCTCAGTGGTAGTCTCTCTCTCAGGTTCGTCCCCTTCATCTGGGCTGCTATCAGGGGTTCCGCCCAGGCCCGGTTCGTTCCCAAGCCCCCCGATCCAGCTTGCCAATCCAATCAACCCCTCATTAAGACACACAGCAGGGAGGTCAGGAACTGAGCTTACTGCTCATTCACACACATCTACTCATCCACAGGGGTTACATACTACAACTTCACACACACACACACACAGTTATGTGTAGGCACCATATACACAAATACAACCTCAGCTGCATTCACACTTGAACAACATCCATACAAACAAGTGCTAAGCGGGAATAAAACACCTACAAACATTCCTTGAAAGGGACAAAATACACAGAGATATAGTTTTACTATACTAAATTATCTATGTGGTTTATATTTAATTCTAAATAAAATACTTGGATTGTTTTTGAGTACATTTTAAATGTTTTGCTCATGATTTTAAATGTAAATCTTTAAGATATTTAAATGTACAGCATATGTCCACTAATAGTTTATTTTGTGAATTTTAGGAGAACACTATGACTAATACAGTCTGGGCATGTGTGTTTTTTGTGTGTACAGAAATGCACACTTTGCCTATAATGACTTTACAAGTTGTGTTGACCAAAGATTGAAGGAAAAGCAGCCAACAACATGGAAAGTCCCCGAATACTATTTAAAAAGCGTCCCAGGATGCACTTTATGACTAGAGGAAATCTCCAGAATCAAAATATAAGATGTTTTAATGTCTTCAACGTTACAATTCCCATACTTCCATTTGTGGATTCATCTGTATTTTATTTTGTTATCATAGCTCCAGTATTATTTATGTGTAAAGAGTCATGAAGAGTAATTACATGTCTGCAGACTTTTGTCTGGTGCTGTGCATATTTCATTTATATTGCCACGCATGATATGTGGGGGAAAATTACCCAAAAACAGAGAGCTAATAAAATTAATAAAAAAGGAGGAACAAATTCTTAATCTGTAGCCATGATATCTATTTTTGCATCTGGAGGTCATTCACATCATTACATGTATTCTGGATTACATAATCAGATTCCAAAAATGAAGTACTTGTAATTAGAGTAAATTACATTTTAAAATACTCGTAATCAGACTACAGCCACTTTTTTATTGATTACATGATTACATATTATTCACACAAAAGCAATAAATTATTCATCATTTATTGATGCTCTCTAATTCCACTTTTTTATCTTTTAAATTTTCCTTTCTAAAATAGTCTATTGCTTATATACACTCAGTTTTTCCAGTTTTGACATTCAGTCAGCATTTGACCAATGGATTTACAAAAATCATTTCAGGTTTAAAGGGGTCAACGGATGCTAAGTTCACTTTTTCATGTTGTTTGAACATTAATGTGTGTTGGCAGTGTATGTACAAATCTACCCTATAATGATAAA
>JAHKKF010520808.1:0-13309 GCA_019740295.1 Labeo calbasu | reverse complement strand
TGAGTCGTTCGTTCATCACGTGACAACCCCATAAGGTGAACGAACGACTCTAAAACAGTTGAACTAATTCCTGTACAGAACCTAATAGGATGTTGCGCATGCGCGACTGAACGAATCACTCCCCGAGACGACTCGTTCGTCCCGAGTCACATTAAAGATTCGTTCAAAATGAACGAATCGTTCAAGAACGACCCATCACTAGTACGCTAAGGAAGTGCAAGTCAAACGCTATTTACAAACAAAAGGTACAACGATGTCGGACGATTCTGAAGTTTTAGGAGAAAATAAGATGGAACCATACTCTACCTTTTTGAGTCAGAGTACACAGACGATGAACTTAGTTGTGATTCATAGGGTCGTGAATGCGCATTCACAGAGCCTGTGCTACACAAGCTTTTGTACTTAAAGTACACACATTTTTATTTTTCGAAAAAAAATTACCGAACAGAAGACAGAAAGACACAAACATCTTGGATGACAAGGGGGTGAGTAAATTATTTGTAAATTGTTGTTCTGGAAGTGGACTTCTCCTTTAATCAAAGTCTTTAGGATCACTAAAAGTGATCCTAAAGACTTTGATTAAAGCTTGATCAGTTTGATGAAGGATGGAGCTAAACTTTGCAGGAAAATGGATCTTGCAGGCCATGCTTTCGAGAAATGGTTCCCTCAAAAAAAAACAAAAAAAAAAAAACAAAAAACAATTGGATTTTCCATTTTCCTTTTCTATGTTGTTCAGTGTCTCAGATAACCTCTGTAGTGCCATTTAGGGTTTCAGATTACCAAAATACATCATCCCTGTAGCAATCTATTAGCAAGTACTCTTAACTCCAGCGAAGACAAATCTCAAGCCTGAGAAAGTGATAGAGTGTGGAAAAACTCAGCTGGAAACAATTCAAAGCTCAGACCTCAAATTGAACCAGCATGGTGACTGTAAACAAAGTCCCATCACCCAAAAATGCCCGACCTAAAATAAACAAATCTCTAGCGGAAAGTCTTCCCAGAAGCATGAAAACCATTACCTGTAATGGTCTAGAAATTGAAGTCAGTGAAAGGAAGTGAGTAAGGGTGTGGTGTCTGCATTCTCCAGACCAGAGTTGACCAGCCTTCTATTGGTCCAAATGGAATTGGGTTCCTCGATTTGATGAAATGATTCCTCAATGGGAATGAGTGTGGGATAAACCACTTCAAAAGACACTGGACAACAATTCATGGACAGAATAATCCTCCTCTTTATTGTCAAATGGGCCAAACACTACATGGAACATTGAGTTAAGGTGTTCAGACCCACCTCTGAAGAGGACTTCACAAAAAGAAGTACTTGATAAAACAATATACATTTAAAGTAATACATTCCACAAAACTAAAAAGTGCCATTATATTACTAAATAGGTGAAGTGAACCAAGTTAAACTGCACACATATGTTAGCATAACATAATTGGCAGACTTAATGCAGCACTTGTATCTTTTAGTCCACAAGTAAATTACTAAACGATGAAGAACATCTAACACGTACATTTTGAACATACTAGGGAAAAAATACCTGAAAAAGAATACATGTAAAGAACCCATGTTTTGTAAACACCACCACCAGTAAATACTGATATGGTTGGAGTCTACAACCGTCCACACAGAGAGTCAACGTCACGTATCGAATTCGTAAGTCGGATCCGCAGCCAGCATTGAGGAGAGTAGGTTTTTTTTCTTCCAATAAAATAAGCGCAAATGGAAGTGATCATTCAACGGCTATCCCTGCATTAAAATCTCCAAAGTTTAAATCAGGTCGGCGACATTCATGGGCATCTCCTCAACGGTTGTGTTGTAAAACGTCTCAATGTCTCGAAGAATCCTTTTGTCTTCTTCAGTAACAAAGTTGATGGCTACACCTTTTCTGCCAAACCGACCTCCACGGCCAATCCTGAGAAATGACGATTAGAGCGAAACCAATATTAAATGAGTCATTTAAATGCAGCCAGCCAGTGAGAAACACGTTGAAACCTAGAAGCTGTACTCACCTATGGATATAGTTCTCTCGATTTGTTGGCAAGTCATAGTTGATAACAAGTGAAACTTGTTGCACATCAATTCCACGAGCCTGAAGAACAAGGATTTCAGGGTCAGTAATGTTAAATGGACCAAAAGTAACTTTTTTTTTTTTTTAAATTGAATCATTTTTAATGCCATGCCAGGTTCTACAGCATTTTTTTTTTTATTTTTTTAAGTGGTAAAATCCAGGTTACAGGAAATTAAAAAAAATAATAATAATAAAAAAATATCTGCACTACGGGTGTGCGATACAACGATATTTGATCGCGGACAATAAAAATGTCTTCACAATCGGCTTTGAGAAATATCGTAGTATCACGCTATTCTATCAGTTGCAGTTCTGGCGCCTCAGTCTCAATATACTGTACAACGTGACATACATTCACAGTCTTAAAGGAGAAGTCCACTTCCAGAACCTACCTACCTTCCTACATAAATAAATAAATAAAAAAATAAAAATGAAATAAATATAAATGTACTCACCCCCTTGTCATCCAAGATGTTCACAGCTTTCTTTCTGTAGTCGTAAAGAAATTATGTTTGAGGAAAACATTTCTGCATTTTTCTCCATATAATGGACTGATATTGAAGTTTGAACTTTCAAAAAGCAGTTTATCCCAGCCAAGGAAGAAGGGTCTTATCTAGCGAAACGATCTGTTTTTTTCATTATTTAAAAAAAACAAAAAAAAACAAAAAAAAAAAAGGAAAAAAGCAATATAGGATGATTTTGAAGTTGAGGGAGAACAAACATACCCTGTCGTGAACTGTCATGAACCAGGGAAAAAAATAAATAAAAAACAAACAAAAAACAAAAACAAACAAACAAACAAAAACAAACAACAGTTCAGGCAGAGCAAGACAAAACAAACGTTTGACATAAAAAGTACATTGTATTATTTTAATAAAAATAACTGATTGTTTTACTAGATAAGACCCTTCTTCCTCTGCTGGGATCGTTTACAACCACATTTGGGATTGTTTGAAGCCGCATTTAAAATACATTTTGGAAGTTCAAACTTCCATAGAAAAAAAAATCCTAAAATGTTTTCCACAAAAAAACAATTTCTTCATGACTGAAGAGAGAAAGACATGAACATCTTGAATGACAAGGGGGTGAGTACATTATCTGTACATTTTTGTTCTCGAAGTGAAGTTCTTTAACTTAGCGGTAGAGTTACACTCACAGGACACTGCACTTATTTACAATAACAAAAGTACATTATTTGCTTTAAACATTTCATATGCGTGTTCCAGTGCACGTAACCTAAAGCGTGTGGACTAAAATCCTGTAAAACACCACCTAATTACTAATTAAGTTATGCATCGCATCCAATTGCGCCAATACCGCCACAACACACAAGGTTTACATATAAAAAAAAAAAAATAAATAAATAAATAATAATAATAAAAAAAAAGTTGCTTATGTGTAAAGTGAAAAAACAATTGAGACAAAAACAGGTGTGCAGCTCTTAAAGGGGCCGTAGACTAATTGTACTAAACATGCTGCCGCTTGTCATTAAAGGGATAGTTCACCCAATAATTATAATTGTCATTATTTACTCATCTACATGTTGTCCCAAACCTATATTCATTTCTTGTGCTTTTGCATTTCAAAGAGTGTTGGTAGGCCTAACCAAACTGTAGCTGGTTCCCACTGAATTAAATAGAAACTATATAGATAACATTTAACAAAAAAGAATCTCATTCAGGTTTAAAGCAACCTGAGAGTGAGTAAATGATAGTGGATTTTTTTTATACCATGACAGAATTGACAGACAAATGACAGAATTCTCATTTTTGGGTGAACTATTCTTTTAATGTTAATAAAACAAAGCACAAAGAGGAAAAAAAAGAAACAACACACTGCTCTTGACTGAAGAACTTTAATACAGTTACTTTAATAAGAATCAATGTACAATTGAAGTATACAGTGTACAAGTACATAATGTTTCACTTTTTATATTAGTTAATTCAATTTCTTAAATACCACTGCTAAATGCACGTATTGTACCTGAAAAACAAAAGCACTTTGTTTTCTTTGAATTATGTTTATTTGTAATGTGTACCTTTGTTCTTATTTTTTAATAAAGATAAAATGACATTTTTATCTTCGTTCACTTTGGTCTAAATATCTGCCATTCTTTTTTTGTTACCTTGAAAGGCTTTGTTTTTAAAGAAGAAAACTTAGTTAGGCTGTACTACTCAGTCAACTTGCCAAGTAATAAAACCAACACGACGAGTCGCAATAAAATAGTGAATCGTGTTATATTAAAAAAAAAAAAAAAAAAAAAAAAAAGAGATATATTTTTGCCATATCACCCACCCCTACTCTGGACTGAAGAAGTCATGAAGTCTCATTCAACATCTCTCAATTTATCCATAACACTTTGAAGTCACCATTTACTTAATGTACATCTTCATTCAATGGTCATTTGTCCCAGTGCTTATAAATGAGTTTCCAATTTTATTACCATTAACTTGTCTTGAAAAATTGCTTAAACTTGATACAAATGTAGTTTAATTCAGATCTTAATCCTGTTGGTGGTATTGACCAAATGGATTGTTCTTAAAGTCATCTTAAAGGTGTAGTAAGCCATTTATGAAAAACGCTGTTGAAAAGTGGAACCAGTGGATCAAAGTTGCTTAACTTCTTCTTGATGCATGAGTAACATTGGTTTTGCTGCATTTTACATCCCATCTTTTGCTCAAACATACCTGCATTCTTAATAAATAAAGGTGCTTTAAAAGGTTCTTCACAGCAATACCATAGAACCACTATTTTTGGTTCCACAAAGAACCATTTAGTCAGGAAAGGTTCTTCAAATGTTAAAGGTTCTTTATGGAACCATTTAGACACAAAAAAAAAAGGTTCTGTGAAGCACCTTTATTTTTTAAAAGTGTCTTATAATTATTATGTACGTAAATGTGGGGGTGGAAGCATCAAGATAGTTGTGTGATACGTCTGGGAAGGGGCGTTTTACAGAAATTTCTTACTGTACCTTTAAATGCACAGCAGGTTGACATTTAAATTCACTGGAAATTCAGATGAATCTGTGAAACTTTACATTTTGATTTTAACTACAGTAGCATTATATTACTATACTGTAACAACTTTGTTACAACTTAAGTTTACAAATTGAAGACTGAAGCCTTTCAGAAATTTAGAAATTAAAAGCACTACTCACCAATAAATCTGTGGTTATAAGCACTCTGCTAGAGCCAGACCTGAACTCTCTCATGATTATGTCTCGCTCTTTCTGATCCATGTCTCCATGCTGAAAAACAAAGTCTGCTTTAACCTATGCAAGTCATCACAAAAATCACAGTGGTTTAGAAACTCTGGACAAGTATGATCAGTTGTTTAGAAACAAATCTCTCCATAAGAGGTCAGTCCCGAAAGATGGTAAAGCATCATTTCATACTTCAACCAGTGTTAAACATCATAATGTGGCATTTGTCTCCTCGGCCCACCATTAACTATTAAATCTGTACATTTTTTATCCATTTCAAATTAGTACATGCACATCAACTTACCAAAGCAGACACTGTGAAATCTCTAGCATGCATCTTCTCGGTCAGCCAGTCAACCTTTCTTCTCGTGTTCAAGAAGATAACAGCCTGGGTGATTGTAAGGGTCTCGTAGAGGTCACACAGCGTGTCCAGCTTCCACTCCTACAAGATATGTTACAAATTAGCATTAGCGGAGAATCGCCACAAGGTGTCAGCCTACATCAAATTCCTGAGCACATATGGCACAAAATCTCGAGACCTTGGACACTGGACATTAAGAAAGAGGTCCGTCCTAGACTCATTTCCGACCGTGTGCTTTTGCTCTTCCTTCTTTACGATAAACCAATACTAGCAAAAACACCAGAGCAAGACCTGAAGGCCTTGAACTGGTGATTTTAGCATGGCGCTTTTAAAAGAAGGGACACAAGTTATTAAAAAGAGACATCCAATTTCTCACCTCTCGTTCTACATTGATGTAAAACTGCTTAATACCCTCCAGAGTCAGCTCTTCCTTTTTCACCAGGATGCGAACAGGTTCACGCATGAACTTGGTGGTCACCTCCAGTACATCAGCAGGCATGGTGGCCGAAAGCAGCACAACCTGGCAACAAAAGACACTGTTAGAGCATGAACAAAAACTGATATGGGTCAATTCTAAAAACACAAATGAAGGAGTTTGCCTTTAATGTCACCCTGGACCACAAAACCAGTCTTCAGTAGCACAAGCATATTTGTAGCAATAGCCAAAATTACATAGTACGGATCAAAATGATTTTCCTCTTATGCCAAAAATCATTAGGATATAAGAAGTTCCATGAAGATATTTTGTAAATTTCCTACTGTACATGTCAAAACTTATTTCTTGATTAGTAATATGTATTGCTAAGAACATGTGGAAAATTTTAAAGGCAGTTCTCTCAATATTTTGATTTTTTTTGCACACTCAAGATTCCAGATTTTCAAATAGTTGCATCTCGGCCAAATATTGTCCTATCCTAACAAACCATACATCAATGGAAAGCTTATTTATTCAGTTTTCAAGAACCTTATGACTGGTTTTGTGGTCCAGGGTCACACATAACTGGCAATTGGGAAAATGTTATTAGCATAACAGAGGAAAAAGTACTTGATGTCACATTTTGCTTTAATGACAGCAGCACTTGAGTTGCATGAACTCAAAGACTGGTTAACGTGATGCTTGCATTCAGCATGATTTGAAAATTTAATGAGAATCTTGTGCATCAATGGACGTAAGAACATCTGACTACAAACCAAAAATGTCACAAATTTGATGAGTGACCTGGAAATTGCACAATGTCTCCACAGTTTTTTTTCTCCACAGTAGTATCAAAGATTTCTTCCAGTTAAAAAGATGCACATATTGTTGCTCTGGACCTTGAAACATAAGCCACCGGACATTAAGAAAGAGGTCCGACTCAGTTTCATTTCCGGTGCAGGGCTTTTGCTCTTCTTCCACATGATACTCTGCTAGCATTATTGCATAAACCAGGAGAACCTGGAATCTGCAATTTTAGCACAGTTCTTTTGAGCAGAAGACCTCTATTTAGAGTCTGGTATCAACGCAGACTTACTTGAATGTTTGTGCTTAATTTCTGGAAAATCTCATAGATTTGATCCTTGAACCCACGGCTCAGCATTTCATCTGCTTCATCAAGAACAAACATCTTGATCCATTTGGGAGCTGTTTAAAAAATAAAAAACATTCTGTAATTCCAACCCTTACTAAATCATTAAAAACATGGCTGTCAAATGTATGATCAGTTAAGTTAAATGTCCTCATAATAGGTCAGTCCCGAAAGATGATACCATCATGTCATACTTCATTCCCCACTGGGCCTGCATGTATTAGTCTCATTTATTTGCATTCACTACTTACACAGGTATCTCCTGTTCAGCATGTCAAAAACACGGCCTGGCGTGCCAACGACGATGTGTGGAGCCTCCGCCTGGAGTTTTTGCATTTCGTTCCGCACGTTGGTGCCTCCAATGCAGGCATGGCAAGAAGCACCCATGTAGTCACCCAAGGCCAGGATAACCTTCTGAATCTAGGGAGCAGAGGAAAAACAGATTGGGTTTATAAGAAAAGGAACGCTTCTTGTCCTCAAGTGCACTAATAAAGCCAAATATTGGACACGTATGATTTTAAGTTGAAAAGGTCATCTCTGTAACAAGACAGCCATGAAAGACGGTATACCATCTCACAGCTCTACTTTGCTACAATCATCTCATGGAAATCACCTGGCAGTCCAACAACCAAACCATTAACTAAAACATCATTTCCAACCACTTACAGTAAATACTCCTGTAAAGTATTCTGGCTGAAGCACTAGCTAATGACTTCCTGCCAACAAAACGATACAAATTAAAAAAAACATCCACATTTAATGACTGATGGAGCAGGAAGAACAGCGAAAGAGTACCTTGAATCGGGCTACTGCCAGAATATGCCGCCTTGGTCTGAGACACTAAGTTTATGGTGACCTCAGGTACAGCATACCTGCTGAGCGAGCTCTCGGGTTGGTGCCAGGACCAGAGCCTGAGTCTCTTTCTGCTCAATCTCCAACTGCTGCAGGATGGAAATGGCAAACGTGGCCGTTTTACCAGTCCCTGACTGGGCCTGAGCGATAACATCATATCCTATGGAGAAATAAAGGATCAATTCACACTAACGCATACAGTTTAAAACAAGCATTTTCCATTTGAATTTAACTAGACTACAAACAAATAAACAGTAGGCAAACTGTGTACAGGTAATCTTGTTTCATTGAAAAAGCACATCAAGCATATATTACATGTAACTGAACTTGTACCTTTTATGCAAGGGATTATAGCTCTCTGCTGGATTGCTGAGGGTTTCTCAAAACCATAAGCGTAAATTCCACGAAGGAGAGTTTCCTTCAGGTTCATGTCATCAAAATTATCCGTAATCTCGTTCCAGTTGCTCTGTAAAATAATGCACACGAGATCTCACTTTGCCATGCATGCACAATATCCTTATTGTAGGATGATGGGAAGGGGTAATACGCTACCTTCAAAAATCACATCAAACAAGCACATGAAAAATACTGCAACATTGTAATCACAATTGAGGATTTTCAATAAGCCCCTTTTCGGGGCATGTCAGTGAAAAAAAAACTGATTGCAATTTTTAAAATGGGGAACAAACTTTTGCTGCCTTTACATGCTATTGGAAACTTCCTACTTCACACTTCCGAGAAGTGATCTTCATCATTAAGAGCAAGTTGCTTCAAAGCATTTGTAGTCATAAAGAGTAGGAATCACAGAATACCTGTGTGACCAGTTACAAACTTACCCAATTTTCTTCTTAAAGACTGGCCATAATTTCAAGCCAGTTACATAATGTAAATTGGTCTAATTTGAACCTGAAAAATAAGACTTGCTCCCTCCTCACTAACAGCTAGTGGGTCAGACTTATTTATAAGACAGGCTTTGCATAAATGCTGAGTTTATGTAACTGATTGGTTCATAAATGCACATTTTCTGAGGAAAATCTGAATCTAATTACAGATTTTAAATCAACATCCAAACAAATCCTGAAAACGTATATGAATTAACCATATTTTTATTGTACACATTCATCATGTTATCTGTATAATTTGCTGACTACTATGAAATATTAGTCATATAAATATGTTTTTGCTGTGAAATACACATCAAATTTGCATCAAATGGTTATTTACATATGTATAAATGACCATGAATGCATGAGAATTCAATACAGATGTTGTGGGAAAAACAAAACTTCTCCCTGTAGCAATCTGCCATGTTTCAAGTTTATGACCCACCAACTCTTATCGAAATTTCCCCCAAGTCTCCCAATCATAAATATGACTGGAGACCATTTATGTCCAATTTCCAACTACGAAACTTGTAACTACCATAATTCAGACAGCTGCATTTAAAGGTGTTCTCACATTTATAGCTGCTTGTCAAAATTCAACGCGTTTTACAGGAATCACATAGATTTAGCTTTGGTTCAAGCTGGTCACACACATTTGCAGCGCTCACAAACAGAAAGCTACTTGGTTTAAAAGTGACATCTGTGATCTGTAGTTCATACATTTTTACACTATTGAAAATCAACCTTTTTCCTCAAGAAATGTGACCGCAACTTAGGTGCAGTTCATGGATTGACCTCAAAAAAAAAAAAAAATCTTCATCACCAGCCCAGATATTTACTATAAATCACCAAACCACCCCATCAGACTTAACTATGATACAAACCTCGATGACACCATCAGGCTCCATTCCTTCAGGCCCCCCATGGTCTCGATCTCGTGAGCTGCAAAAAAAATAAAAAAAAAAACACACAAAATAAAGTTTGAGTACAATAAGTTCCTAAACTGACAGCATTACTTTACTAGAACCTTCAGGAAACGCACGTGCAAGCCAGCGCACATTCCACAAATGCCACGTGGACGAGCAAAGCGGAAAATAACCACTTTGAAAAATAAAGGGTTGTATTCAATGAAATGTACTTAGTCATAGTCTACCTAAAAGCCTACGCCCAAATTTAGTCCGACTTATTTACAGTAGAAACACCTTGTCACCTTTAATGTGTTAAAAGCCATTTCTACTGCCCATAATTGTTTTATATGACCAGTTATTTATTCTCAATAAAATAAGGGCTAAACAACACAAAATCTACGACTTGACAATACATAAAGACAAGATTTTAAGGTAGTGAAGGCGACGTGAATGCGAGGCCTCAAGCATGGAGGCCACGCGTTGGATTTCAGGGTGGGCGTGAAGCCTACTTAATGTTTATCGTTTCGATCCTTAATTACGGCACTTATGGAATAAATAGTATAAAAATAACCAATTTAGTCATATACGCACCTCAGGGCTAAAAACGTGAGAATACACACGTAAGCATACGCAGCTAACAGGCGTTAGTTAGCTGCGCGGCCTGCTTAATATCACAAGCGCCATGTCAAAATCCACAGCACAGGCGCTATAATTAGCCCACCGCCTTTCCAATTCAACAAGATGCACATTTATGAACGGCATTTGACATAAAATGAATAAAGGTTACGTGTCATAAAGATTTTACCTGTTGTAATCAGCAGAACCGCTAGACATGATCCGTTCGCGACTTCGGCATTCACTCGGAAAGGAAGAACATGTGAATCTCTGGCGATTTTATCTAACCGGAACTTCTTTTTGTACATTTAAGGTAAAACTGTATAAACGCTAAAACAGCTACACGCGATTGACGTTGTTATCGATCGCGACAAGAGATGTAATTCGAGTTAAATATGTGGTCATTTTAGGAGTGTTTATCTTTGTTATGTCGAAGTTTGCATGGGACTATATGCAGAAGCGCAAGGATATTGCACCATGGAGGGGGAGTAGTGGAGTCGCTACGGGGTCTCCACATTTCTGGCCTTAAAATGGGACTGACTTAAAGTAGCAGTTCACCTTAAAATTAAAGTTGCGTTTTAATTTATTCAAACTCATTCACCTTAATTGTATGAAACACCACGAAGAAAGGAAATAATTACTTCTATGGCGAATAATTAAAATGTTTTGTGTGAACTATTCGTTTTATTCCATGTGCTGTTTTCCTTTATCTTTTTTTTTCTTTTCTAACGCATAAAACCACTAGACCCCTTTTATTGTTTAAAACCTAAAAATATTTCTTATATCTCCGTTTTCTTCTGGAAACTTTTACATTTGCATTTATATCATTATATATTACCCCAACTACTCCATAAAGATTTCATGAACAATAAAAGTGAATAAATCAATAGATTTGTGTGATGTGATAAAATGTAATGAATTAATGAATAAATTAACATTTTGAAAAATATTATAAATGAATGATGTACACTCTAAAAAAGCTGGCACTGGGTGATATATGGACAAACCCAGCGATTAGGTCTATTTAACCCAACCTTCTGGGTAGTTTTATTTAACTCTATTTAACTATTAACTATACTTTTAGGGACTTTCACATTAAATGTACCCTCCAGGTGGAATGACCTGCCCTCTCAATTCGAGTCTTTAGCCATCTTCATGAATCGGCTAAAAACACATCTCTTTATTTGACCCTCTGACTCTAGCACTCTCTATCCTAAATCTATTCTTTAAAAAAAGCACTTGCCCTTTTAGACTTATACTCTATTCATTTACTTACTGCTTAAAAAAATTAACACTAGCTTCTCTGATCTTTTTGTAAGGCTTCAAACACTAGCTTGCTTTTTCTTTTTCTATTCTATTTTCTTTTATTTATTATATAATTAAAAAAAAAATCCTTGCTACATGTACTGCGTTAGGCTAACTGAGACTTGTCATAGCACTTGCATGTTATTGTTCTTTTGTTGATTTTGATTGCTTCCATTGTCGTCTTTTGTAAGTTCCTTTGGATAGAAGCGTCTGCTAAATGTCTAAATGTAAATGTAAAGTATTGTTTAAAAATTATTATATGGCTTAAAATGAACCCAAATTAGGTTGTAAATTAAAAGTCTGACACATACTAGAGGCATCAGCAAAAATCAAAAAGTGAACATTTATTAAAAAGCAATTAAAAAAATGTTTGTTATTTAATTATCATGTATTAATACTTATTAATAAATGTTCATTAATTGAACATATTAATAAATGTTCATTTTGGGTTAATTTTAAGCAAAAAATATAGTAATTAAGGAATAGCTCAGTTAAATAAAGCTACCCAGAAGGTTAGGTTATACATTTAACCCAGCTAATAATAAATAAAATAAAATAAAATAAAATAAAATAAAATAAAATAAAATAAAATAAAATAAAATAAAATAAAATAAAATAAAAAATAAGTAAATAAATAAATAAATAAAATTAAATAAAATGTTAGGGAGAATGCAGTTTGTGTTATTTGGAAAACAGTTATTTGTAACATATAAATGCTGAAAATAGAGAGTAATAGAAACGTATAGGTTACAGAGTTCCCATAACGTTTGAGCAATGAACTTCAATTACTATTTATTTATTTATGTGGTTACTGGATTCTACAAATTATTATTATATATCATAATAAGCAGTGTTGGGGAGTAACTAGTTACATGTAACGGAATTACGTAATTTAATTACAAAATAAATGTAACTGTAATTAGTTACAGTTACAGAGAAAAAATGTGTAATTAAATTACAGTTACTTTTGAAAATGTTAATGATTACAAAGGGGGTTACATCTGAATTTTTTTTTTTACACACATCCACATACAGATTTAATTGACTTTTCCAAAATTGCATTGACTGCTCTAAAATGAGACACAAACGTTTCAGGAGTTTAGGACACAGAATAGGACACATTGTCACCTTAGAATTATAAGGTTCTATCTGAAATTTTTGTCAAAATTGAGTTATTCACATATTCTTATTCAGTGACAACTTATTTACTTTATGTGGTGTTTCTTTTTTAAAGGGCCTTTTTTTAGAAAACAAAAATGGTTCTATCTACAGAAGTCTATGGAATGCAAAAACTTTGAAGCTGAATGCAGACAGAACCTTACAATTCTAAGGTGACAACATGCTTATTAACTGTTTTATTTCCTATTTGGGTTTATGCATATACTTTATTTTTTTAAATAAATAGTTTTGTTTTTTTCAAGGCATTGTTAGATGCCAGTGTTTCCTGTCATATTTATGCAAACTTTTGATTTCAAAACCAGTATCATAGCTATTAAACTATTTCTTGTTATGATTTCAAATCTGTATTTAACCTCAGAATAATAA
>JAHKKF010520804.1:7500-11177 GCA_019740295.1 Labeo calbasu | reverse complement strand
ATAATTATGACTTACCAACATCAAATATCAACATTGTTTGGCAAAAATTTTATAGTGCACCTTTAAGTTATAATTTCGACTTTTTAAGTCATAATTTCAACTTTTTATCTTGTAATTATAATTTAAGTCATAATTTCAAATTATAAAGTCATACTTTTGACTTTTTATCCCATAATTATGACTTTTAAAGACATAATTTCAACTTTTTATCTAAGAATTTCAACTTTGTCATAATGTCGACTTCATAAGTCATAATTTCGACTTTTTATCTTGTAATTATGACTTGTCATAATTCAATTTTTAAAGTCTTAATTTCGACACTTTTTATCTCAGATTTTCGACTTTATAGTCATAATTTTGACTTTTTATCTTCTGTGACTTAAGTCACAATTTTGACTTTTTATTTCATAATTTCGATTTATCTTGTAATTATTACTTATTAATGAATTATTACTTTTTTCTCATAATTATGACTTTTAAACTCATAATAAGTCATAATTTCAACTTTTTATCTCATAGTTTTGATTTTATAACTCATAATTTCCACTTTTAAAGCCATAATTTAGACTTTTTATCTAATAATTGTGACTTTAAGTAATAAATTTTGACTTTATAAGACATAATTTTGACTTTTTATCTTAAAAATTATGACTTAAGTAAGTTTATAATTTCTATTTTTTTATCTCATAATTTTGGCTTATCTCGTAATTATGATTTAAGTCATAATTTTGACTTTTTATCTCACAATTATGACTTTTAAAGTCATAATTTCGACATAGTCCCCCACTTTCACAGACAAGGCCTAGTCGTAGACTAAAATGTAAGTTTGCGCTGTTTCAACTGAAAGAAACTTGCACTGACTGATCTTAAAATATATCAGTGCCTTTGTATTATCACAAGATGCACACCAGTAATGTTTCTTTTCTAAGGCACGTTTATAAAAATTACTTACATTTCTTAATTTAACAATGACCTAATCCTGGTTTAGGCTAAGACCTGTCTACGAAACTGGGCCCTTAAGTAATAATTTTGACTTTTTAACTCGTAATTATGACTTAAGCATGTCATTTTTTTTTCTTGCGTGATGGAAATGAGCTTCCATAATGCAGAGAATCCATTGGTGAGCAAGTGATGAAATGCTACATTCCAAATCTGTTTCCATGGACAAACAAATTAAACTGCTTCTTACACTTACAGCTCATACTGCATACTGAGTAGTGTGTATTTCATTCTGAACTCGCGCATGGCAGCTGCAGCATTTGCTTGTGCCTAATTGAACATGACTAAACCGTAGTGTTTTAAAGCTGTTTGTCTGCTCAAGGCCCATTCACTTAGTAAACGCTTTACCTGACAGTGACCTGGAGAAAGAAACAGTTTAAAAGCTGAAATAAACAGCACTTCCTCCTCTCGCTCTTTCTCTCCGTCCATTAGTATGATAAAGAAACGCGTCCATGGCTGAAGCATCTTGAGAGTCACTAAATCAATCTGAGTCGTGCTGAGAAATGGAGCTACTGATGGATCTGTGCTGCATATTTACCAAGCCCTCCACATCAGGTTTCACTACAAGAGGCCAGAGATAGATTTCCTTCTGCCAGCACGACACAGCAAACACACTGCAGATCAATATGAGCGGAGAGAGCAGCGTTTTTGACTGAAGTCAAACTCAGGTCAACTGCATTACTGCAAATCATGCCTGAAGTAGAGCTTCGTGATTTATTGAAATAAAACAGAAATTGTGATATGGCTTAGTGCGACTATCCAATTGTAAAGTCTGCGATTAAATTAAATTCATATAGACGCTGCATGTTTCCAAATGAAGCGTGGCACTGTGTTCATTTACACCTGAGCAGCTGGTTTCTATGGAAGGATATTTATGCCAAGGAAAAGGTTATTTACAACATTTAACATTTACAGACTTGTAATGAGAAGCGACATAAAGCGACAAAAGAGAAACTGTTAAGTTCTTTCTAAGCTTTTCTGTCAAAATAAAAGTTCAGTGGTTTAATGTTTGAAAATGCAAAGATTAAGGCAACCATAAATATTTTGCAGTTGTAATGTAACTACAATTATTATATTATTTATTTTTAATATTATTCTTTTTTATTTAAAGTGAAGATTTAAAAAAAAAAGGTTTCTTGCACTTGGCAGCCAATAATTTACAACAACTACTTTATTGCGAGTGAATCTGTATTTATTTAATATATTCTAGGTCATATTGTGTGCTTTTATGTCATGCAAACTGTCCATTTATGCCTTGTTTAGATGAATGTGTTCCAAAAAATTGGTTTAATTGGTTTAACAAGACATATGGGAAGATTTTAGCCTCCTGTAATTGTATGCACAATTTTACACTATGTTGAATTTTAGTAATTGCATTTAGCATTCTTTTTTATTATTGCTTTTTTTTTATTTACTTTATTTTATTTTATTTTTTGCTGCTGTCTAGCCATAAATATTAGTATCTGCCAAAATAAAAGTTCAGTGGATTAATGTTTGAAAATAAACAAATGAAGACAGCCATAAATATTAATGTAATTTCAGTTGTAATTTAAATGTGTACATTTATTATTATTATTATTATTATTATTATAGTTCTCTTAAATATTCTTAGTTTACAGTTAAATATAACAATGTAATAATTTTTTTGTTTTTATTTTGTATTTTTTTTTTATAATAAATTATTATTAATACATTTATTATTATTATGGTTTCATAACTATATTTTGTTATTTATTTATTTATTTATTTATTTATTTGTTCTACCAGTTTGAAGTATTTCACAATTTTATCAGAAAGAGTGCCATTCTTTGTTTTCCCTAAAAGAGCAGCCATATGCCAAAGTAGCTTGTTCTAACAGTTTCCTCTTGCAATTTCAGCTAATCTGTGCATAAGAGTCTCATCCTGCATGGCTGAGTCCTGGAGAACATGATGAGCTGTGATTTACTGCACAGCTGCAGTGAATGCTAGGTTTAAATGTATGTGAATGTGAGGGATGAATGTTCAGTCAGTTCAGTTGTGTAACTGAGTGTCAGTGCAGTGGAGGAAACTTTGAAGATGTAATTTCTGTGTTCAGTGTTTGATTTACTGACATTACCGGTGTCTCTGTGTTTTTTGTCTGTTCTTTTGTCCAGCACATTCATTTTGAGACCAAAGCCCTCATCCTGATGATGATGATGAGCTCAGGAACTGGACATCAGGAAATGTTTCCCATTTTCTTGCAGTTTTGTTGCTCATGAATGCTAATGTCTGAACACACGCAATCAGATCACTAACATTTGCTCACAGTCACACAATCCTAATGATCCTGTATTCTCCCATGTTACTGTATGCACAGCGTTAAATATTTGCCTTGTGGTTTCCAGGGAAACTAAAACTACTTTCTTCTCATGCTAAGTTTTAAGAAACAAAAATAACAAGTAGTTTTATGCTTTATCACAAGAGTATAACATTTTGTAAGTTTTCATAATTAACATTTACGATATGTTTCATTTATGCAAATGCACTTAAGGCAGAAATCTGGACTTTAATGCAGCTCTCTGATCTCTTATTTAATGCATCTGATTAATTCATAAGAATGGAAGAAATGCATATCAGATCAGATTCTGCTTTCAGATGATATTCAAAGACTTTTGAATGATCATCCGCAGAGACACAATGAGCTCATGTGATTGTGTGTG
>JAHKKF010520804.1:0-5000 GCA_019740295.1 Labeo calbasu | reverse complement strand
CGTTCTATCGTTCTTTCGGTTTGTCTATCCATTAATTTGTCCATCCATCTATCATTATCTCTGCTAATTAACTCCTTGTGTTCTTCACACTTACAGGAAGGAAAATCACATAAGAGACCAATTATCCTTGAGTTCGGCAGAGACAGTGACCTGTGACGCCCTTTAATTGCTTATGTCTATTGTTCATGGGAGGATCTTCTGCAGAAACATGAGCTGGTGGATTTTTGCCCCTCAGGCGTTTGCTCTGTTCCCTCATTCTGTTCATTGTTCAGAGTGTTACTGTGCTAATGAGAGAGTCTAAGAGTTCGATGATCTCTGGAGGGATCTGCATGGACTCTGTCTCTGAGAGAAACTTCAGACGTTGCTGAAGATGAAAACAAGCAGCTGATGACCTCAAGCAGCCTGAATCTTTCAGTTTGCTTTATCTCAGAGAAGTTGCCAAGAAGCAGACCAAAAGAAGTTTTGCAAACTTTTCCAATCTCACGACTTGGTTTTTTTTATTTTTGAGATGTTGTTTCTCGAACTGAGACTGATCAGAGACTGAACAGAACTTCTGTCTGGTTAAACATGGCAGGGGAAGATGAACGGAAGGGAAAAGAGGAAGCAGAAGCTTTGCGCTTCCTAAAGACTGAGAAACATGATCAACTGACACAAAGAAAAAAAGAATGATATTCCACAAACCTCAGCTAGACACAATTTGAGGGATCGTTCATGTCTGGAGCACAAACTAAGTGAATCTAGTGTCCTCTACTGGCCTCACAGCTACATAGCACCACAAACACTTCCCAAAATAACAGAGCATACCAAAGTAACATTTAGTTTTAACTGAAATAAAATCAATTAGAAATTAATAAAAGCTATTTAGACATATCTTAAAAACTAATAAAAATGACAAAACCACAACAAAATGAACTAAGATCAAAATTAAAATGGAAAATACAAAAATAAAAACATTCAAAATATTAAAAAATATATACTAGTCTCTCAGTGATACTTTAATAACTATAAGTAAGATAAGAACAGCCCACTGAGATGTCTGTAATGCCCTTTAGATGGGAATCTGATCTCCATCAAGTCACCATCCATCGCTTATTAAAGTCATAGTTCTTGGGTGGAAACAAATGTTCTTTAAATGTCGTTGGATGAGTGTTTCAATGGGAAAGATGAGTCATCCGAGGGCATCTCTCTCTAATGTGTCTGATAAGGTCATGATTTCTGTATCTGAGAATGGAAAATCATCTCATTAGCACTGATTCTCTCCTTCCACAGACTCTTAGAATTTCACTGGAACATCTTCGAACCAATTTATTAATTTATCTAATTCATAAATGCATGAATGCATGTGTTTTTAAAAGAAGTCTCTCATGTTCACCAAGCCTGCATTAACTGGATCAAAAACTAAAACAGTAAACAATAATATTGCAAAATATTATTACCCTTTAAATAACCGTTTTCCATTTTAATATATGTTAAAATGTCATTTATTCCTGTGATATGCGCTGGATCACAAAGCTGCAATGTTCATTCCAGAATGACAGTTACCTCGTATGTGTCACTTCACACAGCCCTCTCAGTGATTCATGAGACACAAGGCAATACACAGCTTGACCTGTGTTAAAACACCAAAGATTTGAATCACAATTTTCTGAACACAGATGTTCAGATGTTTGATTTGTGCCTTATTTGATCAAAATAATATGATTACCCATGTCACCACATGACTTCAGTTCATAACTCAGTACTCTACTTATAATGTATTATATTTAATGTTTAATAACACATTTGTGTGAGAAAAATATAAGAGTAGTTTGCCACTTATTGGCCAGTTTAGTCAAGCCATACAAACAAACAAAACATAGTACAAATTAATTAAATGACACATTTTATAAATGCATATCATATTTAGTGGTGTTTGGTGATTTGTTATAAACATTTTTGGTTAGTAAAAGATTCAAAAATTGTACATGTTTGAACGTACTTTTCGTATGCGGAATGCGCATTCCCATCTGAATCAACAGATTTGCGAATTGAGTCAAGTCAAATGATTCGCGAACACAGTCCCTACTTGAATCACATGATTCGCGATACGCGCTCTGAAGTTCCGATCTGAATCAAATGATTCGCGATACGCGTTCCGAAGTTCCGATATAAATCGAATGATTCGCGATATCTGCTCCGAAGTCCTGATTTGAATCAAAAGATTTGAGAACTAGAAGTTCCGATCTAATCACATGATTCGCGCTCCGAAGTCCCGACCTGAAATGATTCGCGACTCCGCTCCAAAGTCCCGATTTGAATCAAAAGATTTGCGAACCCGTTTATAAGTTTCGATCTAATCAAATGTTTCGCGATTCGCCCTCCGAAGTCCCGACCTGAAATGATTCGCGAATCCGCTCCGAAGCCCCGGAGCTGAATCAAATGATTCACGAGCCTGTTTCAAAGTTCCGATCTGAATTAAAAGATTCGCGAACCCTCTCTGAAACTCACTCAATTTAATCGGTTTGTTGGTCCTCCGCTTTTCGTGTCTTCAGCCATGTTTACAGGACACTGTCAATACTAATACTGTCTCAGCTCAATGAAATAGGCAAAAAAAGTGTTTTCAAATAAAATATCCATGTTTCATTTCCGAAAACAGCAGCTTTCCACGTCGAAGACATCCAACAAACCTAGGAACATGTGAGCTAACTAGTGAAAACACTCCATTAATATGACAAGCTGTACCTCAAAATGCAGGTTAGATGGTAACATTGTGAATTATTATCGAGTTTGTAGCTTAATTAAATATATTTTAAATAGTTTGACCACTGCAATTCAGTTGGTCACAGTTCAGTTGAAAAAGGTCATGACCATCGATTCAGTCCACAGACTCGGTTATGTGCACAGGTATCATTCTCTACTAACACTGAACAGTTTACGTAAACATGGTACAGAATTTTTTTTAAAAGTGCAACTTAAAATATTTTGGTATGTAAATGATTTAATTTAATTCCAAACAACAAAAAAACATTAAAAAATTGTGCTTTAATTTCCACTTACACATTGCGTAAAATGCGCCACGCACTACATTTCCCAGAATGCACCTGTCCCGTGCGTTTCTTCGCAGCGGTGATGCTGATGGAGTGTTTTCGCTCGCGGTGTTGGAGATGTGATGGGTCTTTTGGAGTCCCGCTCTGATCGTCATGTTTCCCGGGGTCCTATACGCGCTGCTGGCGGGTTTTCTCGGCGCGGTCGCGTCCTCCTCCGCCAAACTGTCTCTCGGCACCGACTATCTAAAGGGCGTGTGTGAGACGGGACTGCGGACGTGGGGCGAGCAGAGGAAATTCACGCAGCAGAACGACACAAGCGCGTGCGACTGGGTGAGTGTGAGTCACTGCTGAAAACATAACCACTGTCACATCAGGATTCAAATAACAGGATTCGCATTTATTGCATATCTGCTGGAATGATGATGAGGATGGTGATGATGCTGTCACGTGACAGACACGTTTGACCTTCAGCACGTGTTATAATCGCTCTTTTGATGAACTAATTGAGCTTTAATATTTACACAGCCAGTGTCCATTTATGTGAACCCCTTTAGACATTTATGGCTTGTGAATATTGCAGTATATTATATGTGTTTTGTAATTGGCCCACTTTATTGTGTTCTAGTTGCACATCCCTCTCAGACTGCTGTGTGGGGGTCTGCTGTTCACCTGTAATGCTGTGATGTGGACGTTCCTGGCCAAAGCTCTCCGCAGCTCCTGTTCGTCCACCCGCACCACTGTGACCACCACCGCCTCTAACTTCATCTCCTCGGTGAGTATCAGCACAGCTTCAGCCGAACTTTATCAGGGAGCTGACTGATTAGTAGGTCAGTGTGCAAATTACAAGGGGTTTCGGAAGGTCTGACCTTCCTCATTAAGTCTGAAACTTGGGAGTAGTCAGTAAAAATACTTCTCGATATGCTCAGCCCAAAGACAATTCATCAGCTAGAAATCGTTATGTAATTTTACCTTTTTATGTATTTATTTTTTTGAGTGCAATTTTTTTTAAAAACTAAAACATGTTTGTGTCCAATTACACAATTTAATATATTATCTTTAAAAAAATAATAAGCTAGTAGTCTAACATGGCTGGAGAAATGAGAAAAGTGATCATTTATATATTTTTTAATAGCTATAAAATTGCATGCATGCATTTTTAAAAAAAAAAAATCTAATAAATAAAAAAATCTTAGATGGTAAAAATCTCTTTTAAAAAATCACTTTGTCTTAATATAGATAAAAACAATGCAGTGATGAAAATAATAGACAGATTTCTAGCTGATAAATTATTTTAAATAATTCTTTTAAAAATAATATTGTCATATGATTAATAATTTTAAAAATTCCTTTGCTAGTAAATTTTAACACCTGAAAAATAATCAGTAAAGTGATTATTTATCACAATGTTATAGATAAAAAATTGCGCTCACAAAAAAATAAAAATGTAAAACAATAGAGCATTTTCAAGATGTTCAGTTATATAAAAACTGATTTTAAAAATGTTATATATATTATCTTAAATATTCATAATATAAACAATTCCTAGCTAATAAACTTAAAAAAATCACTTTACTTTAGATAAAAAAACAGTGCACTCATGAAAATAAATAAATAAATAATTCTTTTAATTTTTTAAAAATCCTTAGCTAGTAATTTTAAAATCTGAAAAGTGATTATCACTATATTATAGATTTAAAAAATTGCACTCACAAAATAAATAAATAAATAAACAAATAAAAATGTAAAATAACAGAGCAATTTCTATCTGTTGCATTACTTAAATATATTATTTAAAAAAATGTTCATAATTACATTGAAAATGGAAAACATCTTTTTGTTATAATAAAAAAAATGCACTCACAAAAAAAATTACATTTTTTGCGTGCATCTAATAAAAAATGCACTTAGAGAAATTAAAAAATAAGAATACTGTAATTTCAAGGTGATTAATTAAAAAAAAAAAAAAAAAAAAAA
>JAHKKF010520802.1:4882-24576 GCA_019740295.1 Labeo calbasu | reverse complement strand
AAATTATATAAATAAAATATATATATATATATATATATATATATATATATATATACATATATACTACATAAATAACATATTTCTCTTAAATATACACATGAACGTGTTTGTATTTATATATACATAATAATTACACACAGTACACACATGTATTAGGCAAACTCAAACTTTTATTTTGTATGCGATTAATTGCTATTTATCATTTGACAGCCCTAGTTTTAATACAATTTTGTTTCCTACCTTAAAAATAAGTGACTTAAAAACAGTTGAATAGGGGGTAATGATTATGACATAGCTGTGCTATTAAAAAATCCTAATATTTAAAAACATTACATAATGACATATTAACATTATCATTTTTAATATGCCAGTTTCAGATGCAATTTTTATAAACTACCGTATCTTCAGAAAAGCTTGTATTTGTAAAGTACTGCAGTCTGAGGGGTTGAATAATTTTGATTGCAACTGTATTTTTATGTGTTATGGCACATTAAGTCAGCACATTGATTAATCATCACATGATTAAAAAAGATGTGACTTATATTCCATAAAATGTAGTAAATGTTTTTTCTGTTTTGTCAAACAGTTGCTCTTGCTGCGAGGTTACGCCTTCAACCACTCCGCAGACTTCGAGACGGTACGCATGATGAAGGAGAAGCTCTGCTACGTGGGATACAACATCGAGCAGGAGCAGAAGCTTGCTCTGGAGACCACCGTGTTGGTGGAGTCCTACACGGTCAGTTTTATGTGACACTAGAAGGAATTTCACGACCCGTTTTAACACAAGCGTGCGTTCTAAAAAGGTGTTAACGGCCTGCAGGGTGAAAGTATCCTTCTCGCTATTCGAAAGTTACAGTTCAGATGTTACAGTATGTGAGGCAGAGGTTTTTCTGGCGGGGGTTTTTAGTATGTGGTTTCACAGATTTCCCGCTGGGATGCGTAAGTGTTCTGCGTTTCCATGGTAATATGCTCTTTGGATTGGATTTAGCAGCAGGGAAATTCTTCAGTCTACACTTTGACATCCTGTCTGTAAGACGCCGCACTCTGCTGGGTTCTGATTGGCTGCTGGAAGTGTGATTAAGCCGAGCGGCCTCAAGGGGGCAGCGGTCGCTGACAAGTCGTTCAGAGTTTTACACGTCGCACACACAGTGCAAAGTTCCTTCTTTACTTTGCGTTTGTATGCATGGGTGTGGTGTTTCTTTTGAGTTCCTTTCTAAACCTTTTTTTTAAAAAAAGACTCAAACAAGCAAGTTTTGAAACAAGTCAGTCTGTGTGGCTGTGTTAGTTGCTTAACCAGCATGTAACATCATTTCCTGCGTGGCCACAGTCCTTCCCCAGCTGGGAAGCTCTGCATTTCCGACCTCTGGACACTCCTCAATGGGCTCTTTATATACTCCCACACACCCGTCGCCATTTTCTCATTAGTCATCAGGGTTATGCTCGGCTGTGGGTTACCCTTCAGACCTGAGACTTTGCTCGGTGCAGCCTGTCTAACAGGAACATCTCATGATCAAGGTCAATTTGAAGTAGTTAAGCATGTGATAAGAAACCAGCCAAATGTTGACATGAGGTGTGGTTATATACCACTGTATTTATCAGCCTGGTTGCTTATCATAAATTGTAAATACTTGCTCATGTCCTGTTGCCACTGGAGACAGTTTAATAATGCAAGTCACAAATCACTTTTTAAAGAAAGAATTGCTTAATTCAGCTAGGATGCAATAAATAAACTCAGATTTGAAAGTAAAGCAATTTATTGCATTTCAAAAGAGTTTCTAGTTTCTCTAAGTGATTTTTTTTTTTTTTTAAACTAGCAAATCCTAAAAAATATATCACACTTTCCACAACAATTTTAAGAAGCACAGCTGGTTTCAACTTTGATAATCATAAATGTTTCTTGATCAGCAAACCAGCATATTAGAATGAGTTGTAAAGGAGTATTTGAAAAATGATGCTGAAAATTCAGCTTTGCATCACAGGAATAAATTACATTTGAAAATATAATTAAATGAAAAGCAGTTATTTTAACTGGTAATAATATTTAACAGTATTACTGTTCTTTACTGTATTTTTAATCAAATAAATGTGCGTAAGAGACTGCATAAGGGAGCATTTTTATTTGTATTTTATTAAAAAAAAAAAAAAATCATGCAGTTTTGGAGCTGGGGGGTGAAAACTTGTTGAATTTGAACATCAGGGTAAATTTCACTTAGTTTGTCTTCTGGGAAACATGTAAGTATCTCCTGTAGCTTCTGAAGGGCAGGACTAAATGAACAAATATGATATTTAGGCAAAATAAAATAAAAAATGTACACATCTTTATTCTTTTCAAAAATTAATCTTAATGCATCGTGTTCCATTCGGGAGCATCAGTGAGCATTTGAACCTTCTGTAATAGTTATGAGTCCCTCAGTTGTCCTCAGTGTGAAAAGATGGATCTCAAAATCCTACAGCCATTGTTGGAAAGGGTTGAAATACACAAATAGGCTGAAAAACCAAAGAATTTTGGGGATCTGAAGGATTTTTCTGAAGAATAGCAGGCAGTTTAACTGTTCAGGACAAACAAGGGACTCATGAACAATATCATAAAACAAAAAAACAAAACATCATTCAGGTAACAACACAGAATTAAGAATCAAGCGTATGTAAGCTTTTGAACGGGGTCATTTTATAAATTCAACTATTATTTTCTCTTGTGGACTATATGTAAACGTCTTCTATGTGAAATATCTTATTCAGGTCAGTACTAAATAACAAATAACTTCCATTTTGTTTAATCCATCTTATTTTGGTAAAATAATGAACATTTAGCAGATTTTGCAAGGTGTGTGTAAACTTTTGCATGAATTCTAACACTGACTTTGCAGAATTTAATAGTCAATTTAATTTGAAGACGCAAAAAATAGGGGTGGGCTGGAAAGTCTATTGGCGTCTTTAGGAAAGTAGTCATTTTATATCTTCAGCAAAAGCATCACATATATATTGTGAATTTTGAATGTATTGGCAACCTTATTTAAATCATATTTATTAATTGGCAGGGTGACTGATTTAAAGCCTTAAACGTTTTTATATTCTTTGTTCTCCAGCTCCCTGATGGCCGGGTTATTAAGGTAGGAGGTGAGCGGTTCGAGGCCCCAGAAGCTCTGTTCCAGCCTCACCTCATTAACGTGGAAGGGGTCGGAGTGGCTGAACTTCTCTTCAACACCATTCAAGCTGCAGACATTGATACCAGGTGAGCTCTAATTCCACATCTACTTTCTCCAGTATACACTACACAGTTATATCTCATTATGTGACACTAACATAAACAAACCATCATCTAAAGATCATCTTGTCATTTCAGTAACTTCACCCTTCACCCCTTCAGTATCAATGAACCTCACTGTGTGTTTTTATCTGTGCTTCCCTTCTCTCTCTCTCTCTTCCTCAGGGCTGAGTTCTATAAACACATTGTTCTGTCAGGAGGATCCACTATGTACCCTGGTCTGCCCTCTCGACTAGAGAGGGAACTTAAACAGCTTTATCTAGAGCGGGTACTGAAGGGTGACGTTGATAAACTCTCGGTAAGTTTTCCATTTCTGCGCACGTGCGAACGTGTCATCCAGCAGACAAAAATAATCCATTTGCATTTAAGTTTTGAAGAGAGAGTTCATTTAAAAATGAAAATTCTGTCGTTAATTACTCACCCTCATGTCCTTCCGAAACTGTAAGACCTTCGTTCATCTTCAGAACACAAATTAGGATAGTTATGATGAAATCCAAGAGCTTTTGAGAAACTGGTGCATGAGATTGAACCACACACAAGTCACATGGACTGTTTGTAATGATATCCTTACTACCTTTCCTGACCTTGAATGTGGTAGTTGCATTGCTGTTTATGCAGGGTCTGAAAACTCTTGGATTTCTTTTTACAAATATCTTAATTTGTGTTCCTAAGATGAACAAAGGTCTTAAAGGTTTGGTACGACATAAAGGCGAGCAATTAATGCCAGAAATTTTTTGGGTGAACTATGCCTTTACTGTCTTCACAAGTAGACTGATTATTCACAATGATTTAGCAAAATTGTGAAAGTGCCAAAGAGTCAATGTTTATATCATTGTAAGGATGGTTTACTTGTAGTTGACTGTAGTTTAAAAAAAAAAAAGTTTCCAAAAAGTGTGTATTTTTGTTTAGTGTCTTATATTCGATACGGCAGGCTTTTATGGATCATATAATTTTCTTAGGAGGCAAAGAACACCTCAGTTTTATTCAGAGGCTTAAATTGAGCAAAATATGCAGTTTAGTGGAATTGCTGATACTTATATGGCCAAAAATGAAAGTAAGAACTTCTCATAGCTTGTCATGTAAATCAATGACATATTTATAGCAGAGTACTTGCATAGGATGCATATAAATGTAAGTTTTCTCTCTGTATCTCTGAATATTATGCTGTTTTAAGATTGTTAAATGCTTAGTTTTATGATTAAATCTCAGTTAATACAATGCAATGCAATGAAATAAACAAATAAACGTTCCTCAAAAGCCTGAAGATCATATTTGATACTCAAACTTTAAAATTTTTTTTTACTATTTTTAAAAAAGTAAGTAATGTATTAATGGATAATCAAGCAAACCTAAGTTTCTTCAGTCCAGTAAATGCTCAAAGTGAAATATTTTATATAATTTTTTGTAAGAATTATTTACTATTTTAGTATATAATATAAAGTAATTTTGGAGGATTTTTTAAATTAACTCAATAATTTTAACAACACTACATTTTAAAAACACAAGCCAGTAATATAGCCACACTTTTACTGAAAATAACACAATAAAAGTGGACATAAAATAAAATAATATTAAATATATTATTTTTATTTAGATTTATGCAACAGAATCAGAAATAACTTTTATATTTTTGGCTTATATTTTTATTGTGGGGCAAAACATACAATGAAATTAACAAATAAATGTTTCTCAAAAGCCTGAAGATCATATTTGATACTCAAATTTAAAAAAAAAATATATATTATTTTTTAAAAATGTAAGTAATGTATAATGTATGGATAATCAAGTGAACCCAAATTTCTTCAGTCCAGTCAAATTTTCATAACAATATAAATAGGGATGCACCAAAATTAAAATTCTAGTCCGAAACCAAAAGTTCTGGATGCACTTGGCTAAAAACTGAAACCGAAAATGCTTTGTAAGAATTATTTACCATTTTAGTAAATAATACAAAGTCATTTTGTATGATTTTTTTTTTTTATTTAACTCAATTTTAACGACACTAAATTCAATAAAATAACTGAAAATAACACAATAAAATTGGACATAAAATGAAATAATATTAAATATCATTAAAATATATTTTTTTAGTTTTACACAAAAGAATCAGCATAAAATGGCATTTTCAGTTTTCGTCCAAAAGAGAAAAACAGCCGAAAATTCAGTGCATCTCTAAATATAAAGGTTATTCTTACATTTACTCTGTTAAAATCAGTAAAGATTCACAGCAAAAAGGCATGTGAACCTCGCAGGATGTTTAGAATTATAAAATGCCTTTTACTTGCTAAAAAACGTGTAAGCTTATCAGTCAGATGACAGTTTTTAGCAGCATTTTGAATGTGTTGATGTTTTAGGGCTTTGAAATTTCTTATCAAATATGAAATAATAGTCTTTAAAGGGTTATTCTGGGACAGAAGAAAGTATTTAGACTTCAAAAACACACAGATGTGCCGTAATGCTTCCTGTGCACCAGCAGGTGGGGCTGCATCACCTGCTCCTGCGTCCATACCGCTAAACGGCCTCAGTTACACACAACGCCCCAGACTGCCCAGCTAAGCTCCATCTCATTTAAAACCTGGCCATTGGCCTGGAAAAGCATTTTGGGGAGCCTCAGAGTGGGCCGCATGTCGGGCCACTATATATAGATGATCAATTACAGATGGCATGCCCGATACGGTCGAGCGGCGTGTCTGTCTGCTTATCCCCGAACTGTGTTTAAGGCAAATTAAAAAGCAATCGACTTGACACGAGGGCCTCCATGAGACCCTTTCAGCCACCTGTTTATAGCCCGTTCAGAGAGCGGATGAACGCAGAACACAGGCTCCGCGTACACCGTACACCTCATTATTCTCCCATTTGGGTTTGCCGCTCGATTCCCAACCGGACAGTGTGTGCTTTTTATGTGTATTAAAGAGATCCATTGAAAGCGTTTTCTGGTATGTGGGTCAGTCAGTGTCCGTTCTGTTCCACTCCCCTGAAAATCTGGTCACGCTGTCTATTTAATACCCCCATAGAAATTCAAGATCCGGATCGAGGACCCTCCCCGCCGCAAGCACATGGTGTTTCTGGGTGGGGCGGTGCTGGCTGACATCATGAAAGACAAGGACAACTTCTGGCTGACACGGGAGGAGTATCAGGAAAAGGGTGTGCGCGTTCTGGAGAAGCTCGGCGTCACCGTCAGATAAACACGGATGCGCTTCTCGGAAAAACACGTCCCACGACCCCTGCATCTGTTAATGCGTCTATTTTACGTCACCCATCTCTTTTGTTCAGCCTGTTCTGCCAGTGAATCTTGTCATCAGGTGTGGATTTATGGGTTTGGATTATGAAGGGGACTGGTGGTTTTGTGTTGGGTTGTGTTTGCTTCTCTGTCACTGCGCTGACATATGTTTGTGTGCTGTTGGCACAGCGATAGCGGCGATCGGGTCATTCCTGCTTTGCAGTACATTTTCTTGTCCCCTTCATATATGATTTTAATATATTATAATATATTATTATTATAATAATATAATATATTATTATATTATATATTTGTGGTCGCTAATATATATATATATATATATATAATTTTTTTTTTTCTTTTCTGCTCTTTCCAAGGCAGCAGTTATTTCATGAAAAAAACAGTAAAAACAGTAACATTCTGAAATAGTAATGCAATTTAAATTATATATATATATATATATATATATATATTTCAGTGATACAAAACTGAATTTTCAGCATCATTACTCCAGTCTTCAGTGTCACATGATCCTTCAGAAATCATCATAATATGCTGATTTGCTGCTCATGAATATTTCTTATTATCATCCATGTTGTGGAAACTGTGATCATTTTTCCAGGATATTTTTGAAATGATAGAATTTTTTACTGTCTTTACTGTCACTTTAGATCAATTTACAGTAGTCAACATTTGAAGTGGGTCAAAAAAAGTTCATCAAACTTGTCCTAAGTGACAAGAACAGGTATTCTTTTTGGTTTTAGGACAAATTTAATGAAAGGTTTTGATCCACTTCAAATATTAACTACTGTAATCCTATAACTAAGTATTCATTTATTTCAAAAATTAGACTTTTAAATGGTAGTATATAATTTAAATGACCAATTATAAATGTATATCTTGAATAAAATTTGAAACTCAGATTTTGATGAAAATCATATAAATTAAATTTATTGTAGTATCACGATTAAGTGTACATGGATGTTTTCAATAATTTTATCACTTTTAACAACTTATTCAACAACAAAGTGTTGTTTTTAATTTGTGCCTGAGTGCTGCACTTAAAGCGTGGAAAAATGTATTAATTTGATTAAGAAATAGTTTTTTTACACTACCAGTCAAAAGTTTTTGATTTTTGAAGATTTTTTCAATGTTTTTCTTTTTTTAAGCATTCTCTTCTGCTCACCAAACCTGCATTTATTTGATCCAAAATACAGCAAAAGCAGTAATATTGTGAAATATTTTTACTATGTAAAATAGCTGCTTTCTATTTGAATGTTTTAAAATTTCTGTGATTTCACAGTTGATTTTTTTTCAGTATCATTACTCCAGTCTTCAGTGTCACATGATCCTTCAGAAATCATTCTAATATGCTGATTTGCTGTTTAAGAAACATTTATTAATTATTATTATTATTATTATTATTATTATCAGTATTTAAAACATTTTTCAGGATTCTTTAATAAATAGAAAGATTCAAAAATCAGCATTTATCTAAAATAACAGGCTTTTTTTTTTTTAGTATAAATTATAAAAATTAATACTTAAATAGTTTAGCAAGGATGCTAAATTGATATATTGATAATTGAATAAATTGATCAAACGTGATGGTACAGATGCATAATGTTACAAAAGATTTCTATTTCAGATAAATGCTGTTCTGTTTTTTGAGCACCAAATCAATGATTTCTGAAGGATCATAAGACTGTGGAGTAATGATGCTAAAAATTCAGCATTTAATCACAGGAGTAAATTGCATTTTAAAATATATTCAAATAGAAAACAGTTATTTTAAATGGTAACAATATTTCAAAATCAAATGAATGCAGGCTTGGTGAGCAGAAGAGACTTCTTTAAAAAGCATAAAAAATCTTACTGTTCAAAAACTTTTGACTGGTAGTGTATTTTTTAATTGTTTAAAGTAATTCACATTATCTGCTGAATTAACAGAACGCAACGACATGACATCAAAACAGCACAAGCATCTTTACATATTAGTAATTAATTTGATAAATTCTGTGATGTTTTGTAATTTGTGACTTGTGTCACCCTGAATCATTTCAAATATTTAAATTACAGAAAATTACAGAAATCATAATCACACATATCCAATTAATTATAAAACAATTACTTTGAGTCTCAATCCCTTTCTGAGGCATGTCTAATTTTAGCTCTTTCTTTCCGACCTGTCAGGCAGGTTATTTACTTCCTGCCATTAGTCTAAATAATTAATTTTGTAATGAATGAAGTTTAAGTGTCTGGAATGACACGGTACTGCATGACAGAAATGACCCAATCGGTGCTGAGCAGTATTTAACACCAAAGCTCACAAACGCTTATGACAGGCACCGTCATCACTTCTGTATTACTGCTAAGACTATTATAAGCTGTAATGAATCCTCGCCGCACCCCGTTCGTGACAGGATGCGTTGTAGCGTATGTCAGTCCGGTGACAGAGACACAAACGCGTTTTCATCAGTGCGTAATGTAAGGGCAGAAACAAAAAGCATATTTCCTTTGCAGAGGAAATGGCTGTTCTCTGCCAGCGTTACGACAACTGAAACTGAGCAACCAAAACTTATTATGGTTATTTTGATTCCAGTGTGGTCATGGAGCTTTAGCCCATTTGGTCCCGTTTCCCTGTTAGCGTGTCATGTGCTTGTCCAGAATAACAAGAGGGGCTCGCGTTACTCATAAGTGTTTTTTTTTTAGAGTTTGGATGGAGAGTCTGTGGGATTTTTACTAATGTATTTATCAAGCAGGCCAGGTCTGCCTTTGGAAATTGTTCAACATACGGTTTCAACAGCTACAACTGAAGTTTTATGTTGCTCATATATATATATATATATATATATATATATATATACATCAAAGAAGATGGGATTTGTTTGAATTCTATTAGTCCATTTGTTATTGTAATTATTGCTGTTGTTTTTTTACTTTTTATTAATTTTCTCTTGCAGTGCTGTGTCTGGCATAGAATAAAATAATAATAATAAACAACCTTCTGCAATATCAGTCAGACAGTTTGTTTTATTTGACTAAATCAATGATGCTATTTCTGTGTAAATGAGGTTAGAAAGTATTGTTATAGTACATAACAAATACATTGATAATTGCGTGTTCTGCCTTTTATTGTCTCATGCATATATTGGAGACATCATATATTTGTCCGCTATTGTTTTAAATACATTTTATCAAGTGCCAAGCACAATATTATATAGGTGGGACTTTTTTTCTCTCTCTTTTGGATCACAGCATAACTGCCGAATGCTGATTTAAATAAAGAATGTGATTTATACATGTATATATATTTGCTGTGATTGTTCTTTTTTTATTACCCCAGTCCGTACTTGAATCCAAAAAGAGGACAGTTTAACTTTCTGTAAATGTTTTACCACATTTCCGGTGATCAAACATTTGCCGTAGCCGCCAATGAGCGCTTGGGATTGTCACATGATTGTGAGCAGGGCATAACAATGGTGTTCTTATCTTGAAGTATGACTGAAATCACTGTAATTGTTGATCGTGATAACCAAGGTAGTTAACTATTGTCAAGTGTTCGAAGCTTTTCGAAATGTATATGGCCTAAAAAAGCACCTTGCTGATTGCTTTATGGCATGTGAGATACTTTGATAAGATTTCCAAATGGTGCTTACACTCTTAAACATAAAGGTGCTTCACAATGCCATAGAAGAACCTTTTTTGTCTAAATGGTTCCATGAAGAACCTTTAACATCTGAAGAACCTCTCTGTTTCACAAAAGGTTCTTTGTGGCGAAAGAAGGTTCTTCAGATTATGAAAAGGTAAGAAAGAGATGGTTCTTTATCCCTGAAAGACCTAGAACATTTTCGGGGCACCTGACACGCCTGTACTTATTCTATTCTAGCAGTCAGCATCAAGTGCTGTATATCATTGTAAACAAGAGAACTTGAAGTTTCAGTCAAGCTAATTTAAAGTCCCAATTTTCCTTTTGTCTTTTCTAAGAATTAATGAATTTCTAAAATTTCAAGAAAATCTCAAGCAACGATTGGAGGTTTTTTACTGTGTACTCAAACAGAAACTCCTGAAGTTTGGATTTTTTTCTTTAGAAAGTTGTATTTGGGTGTTTTACACTTCCAAATAAAATGTTGTCTACATATAACATTCCCCAATCAAGTTATAGCCATTTATTGTAATATTGTTATAGGCAATTTTCAGTGAAAAACACATCTATTTAGTTTACTAACAATATAAATGTGTTCAAAAATGTTTAGGAAGTAAAGTAAATAAGTAAATAATAACAAAACACAGTAAAAAAAATAATAATAATAAGTTTTTTTAGTCAGAGTATGAATAACAAACACAAACAGTGCAGCGAGTAGTGAAAACAATTGCACAAATGGTCCTGTGCAACACAACAAATACAAACAGTGCAAATAATTCACAAACTACACACAAAATGAGAGAAAAATATACAAGTGCAACAAAAAAAAGTGAAAATAATCTTTATAAACTATAGAAGAATAATTTACATAATGTAACATAATGCCAAATGGATCAATCCTCTGGCTGTATTCTGCGTTTAAAGGGGTGCTATTATGCTTTTTCACTTTTTGAATTTTGGTCAGTGTGTGGTGTATATTTTTGAGCTTAAAAGATCTACAACTTTACAAATCTCAGTCCGCTCCAAAGAGAGATATTTTGTTTTTAAAAAATGTCTTTCCAAGAACTACAACGAACGGCTCCTTTGGACTACAACGTTTGTTTTCCGTATGCAATTATGTCACAATGCAGTCTATTAGAATATCATTAAAATAAATCCCGCCCACGGAAATTCGAATTGTTGGAGGGAGGCTAGGGAAGAGGTGGGGGATTAGCCTAACTTTAGCGATGCAGCGCAGAGAGCCGCTTCAACGAGCCGCAGCGCGGCGGGTATAAACCATGGACTGTAAAAAAAAACATGGACGTAGTGTCCGTGACGTCACCTGTAGGTTTCTGAAGAGCATTTTTGAAGCTCTTAGTGGGCGGGAGTCAGCCGTCGCCATCTTGGAATCGCGTCATTGCACGTCACTCCCGGATAATCGAAAATGGGCAAATAGGCGGGACGTGGGTTGAGCTGGTTGCTATATATCATTGTAAACAGGAGGATTTTAAGTTTCAGTCTAGCTAATTAATAAAGTCAATTAATTAAGAAAATCACAAGCAACAGTTGTTTTTTTTTTTTTTTTTTTTTTACTGTGTACTCAAACAGAAACTCCTGAAGTTTGGATTTTTTTCTTTAGAAAGTTGTATTTGGGTGTTTTACACTTCTAAATAAAATGTTCCCCAAGCAAGTTATAGCCATTTATTGTAATATTGTTAAAGGCAATTTTCAGTTAAAAAAACAGGTCTATTTAGTTTACTGACAATGTAAATGTGTTCAAAAATGTTTAAGAAGTAAGGTAAATAATAAGAAGTAAATAATAACAAAACACAGAAAAAAAAGGTGCGGTTTTTTTCAGAGAAATATAATTTTCACAACAAACGCAAACAGTGCAGTAAGTAGTGAAAACATTTGCACAAATGGTCTTGTGCAACAAATATACAAACAAGGCAAATGATTCACAAACTACACACAAAATGAGAGACAAATATACAGAGTGCAAAAAAAAAAAAAAATTGTGAAAATTATCTTTATAAACTATATAAGAGTAATTTACATAATATAACAGCCAAATGGATCGATCCGCTGGCTGTATTCCGCGTTTTACCGGGACAGCGCATAACCACATGAAAACATGAATTTCAGTGCTTTATCCCATATGTACCGCTTTTTCATCCTTGTTTTTGATTTGTTTTATGTCAAAAGTGCTCTGTCGTGTGTTTTTGTCATGCAAATGTGTTATTTTGTGTTTGTTTTCATGCAGGCATGGCGTATTTTTACTTTCACTTTGAGTTGGTTCAAATTTCCAAAGAAACATGCTAATTAGTGGTTCAAAAGTCCAAAACCTATGTTTATTGGTTGAATAGATGACAGTTTGAACCAATCTGGGCACGGGGGTGGGACTAAGCGTCAACAATCGTTCAATTATTCTTTGGCTCGGAGGAATGAAATGCATTGATTTCTTCTGACAAATCAATGCAATCAAAATGTGATGACATAATCACGTTCACTACGGAGCCTCTAAATTTTTATTTTTTAGAGTGTACGGGGCAGCTGTCTGTGTAAGTCATCGTATATAAAGTGGTTATATGAAGAATGCTTCTAGGGGAACCCTGACTTGAAGTGATCAGTAAGGAATTCGGACTGTCACTGGTGACCGTAGCCCTCGGTTCTCAAAATACCTTTCTAGTCCCTTGATCAAAGCGTGACTAATCCGCAGCTTTTCCTCCGAGTCAGAAGTTACATAGATAAGGAGTCTGTGCTGTCCACCTTTGACCCTGATTACACTTTTCGGAGGAAGTGATGCGCTAAAGTAGCACTTAAAAAGCCTTTGTTGTTGCGTAATGCTAGATATCACTGCCCACAGAAGGTGGACAAAACATGAAAAAAAAATCTCTACATCTGTGACGACAAATGTGGCAAAATGGGTAATAACATGTTTATGTAAGTTCTTGCTAACTAGCTGTGTATGGTTTATTTGAAGACATGTTTCAACAGTTCAATTATATTATTATCCAAAAGAAACACCAAAAGACAAAAATTAGCAAAGTCATCTTAGAGTCCAAAAAGTACTGCATGAAGAAAGAAAGAAAAAAAAAAAAGTATAATTATTTTTTAAATCTTGGTAACACTTTACAATAAGGTGTCATTTGTTAACATTAATGTATTAACTAACATGACAAACAATGAACAATACATATGTTACATTATTTATTATTCTTTGCTAAGGTTAGTTAAAAAATATAGCCATTCATTATTCATGTTAGTTGACAGCACATTAACTAATATTAGCAAACACAACTTGTAATTTTAATAATGCATTAGTAAATGCTGAAATAAACATTAACTAAGATTAATAAATGCTGTAGAAGTATTATTCATTCTTAGTTCATGTTAATGTAGTTAACTAATGTTAACTAATGAACCTTATTGAAAAGTGTTACCAAAATAATAATAATAATTAATAATAATAATAATAATAATAATAATAATAACAATAATAATTGATAAAAAAACTAAAAGAAAAAAAAACCTTTTTTGACTTCTAATCCATATTAACAAAGTTATAAAAACATTATATATATATATATATATATATATATATATTTTTTTTTTGTTTTTGTTTTTGTATGAAATTCAAAATAAAATGTACAAAATCATCTTAGAGTCAAAAAAGTGCTGCATGACAGTGATTTTTTTTTTATCTTGGTAACTTTACAGTAAGGTGTCATTTGTTAGCATTAGTTAATGTATTAATAACATGAACAGTGAACAATACATTTATTACACTATTTATTAATCTTTGTTAAGGTTGGTTAAACATTAAAAATATTCTTTTTTATATGAAATTCAAAATAAAATTTACAAAATCATGTTAAAAAAGTAAAAAAAAGTGCTGCATGACAAAGAAAAATTTATAATTATTTTTAAAATCTTTGAGAGAAATAACAATAAAGACATTGTTTATTGTTCCTAAATGCAAAATTAACTTTACTTATCATATTTTTACAGCAAAATGTGATATGTAACAAATACATTCAATATGTATAATAATACAAATAAATAAATTAATCAGTTAATCAATAAATCCATGATGTAAAAGGTTAAAATTAGGACATTATTATATATTTAAAAATAACTGTACAGTTTTAATTAAGTTTTCCTTTGCTTTATCTAATTTTATTTTGTGAGTGTGTGTGTGTTTTGTTGGTTTGTTTTGTTTTTGCATTTTGTTTTGTGTTTATGCTTTGTTTTGTTTTTTTATGTATTGTTTCGCTTTGTTTTGTTCTGCCTTATTTTTTTGTGCTGCGTTGTTTTGTCTTTTGATGTTTTGTTTTGCGTTGTTTTTTTGTGTTTCTTTGTTTTGTTTGTATTTGTTTTTTTGTGTTGTTTTGTTTTTGTTTCGTTGTGGTTTGCTTTATTTAGTTTTGTTTGATATGTTTTGCTTTGTTTTGTTCTGGTTTTTATGTGTTTCGTTTTGTTTAGTTTTTTGTGTTGCTTTGTTTTGTTTTTCATATGTTTTGGTTTTTTTGTGTTGTTTTGTTTTTTGTTTTGCTTTGTTTTTATATGTTTTGTTTTGCTTTGTTTTTTGTTTTGCTGTTTTTTGTGTTGTTTTGTTTTTATGTTTCATTTTGTTTTGCTTTGTTTTGTTTGATATGTTTTACTTTTTTGTGTGTGTTGCTTTGTTTTTGTTTGATATTTTTGGCTTTGTTTTGTTTTTATGTGTTGCTTTTTTTACGTTTTGTTTTTTTATGCTTTGTTTCACTTTGTTTTGTTTTGCCTTATTTTTTGTGTTGCGTTTTGTCTTTTGATGTTTTGTTTTGCATTGTTTTTTGTATTTCTTTGTTTTGTTTGTGTTTGTTTTTTTTTGTGTTGTTTTGTTTTGCTTTATTTAGTTTTGCTTGATATGTTTTGCTTTGTTTTGTTCTGGTTTTTATGTTTTGTTTTTTTTGTGTTGCTTTGTTTTGTTTTTCATATGTTCTGTTTTTTTTTGTGTTGTTTTATTTGGTATGTGTTGCTTTGTTTTTTGTGTTTTTGTTTTGTTTTGCTGTTTTTTGTGTTGTTTTGTTTGTTTCATTTTGTTTTGTTCGATATGTTTTGCTTTTTTGTGTGTGTGTTGCTTTGTTTGTTTGTTTGTTTTTTTAATGTTTTGTTTTGTAGCAATCCATGTCCTTTAAAAAAAAATAAAGCACGATGGTTTCTTGTTAGAAATTGTATGAGCTTGAGATTTAGCCATAATGCAAAAGTTTTCGTGACACTTCTTTAGGCGGTTAGTAATCATATTTCGATCAAGTCCAGCCAGACTTTTTTTTTCCAAGCGGTGTGATCTGTAAAACGATTCCCACTGATTTAAAAGGCATTCGGCCTGCAGTGTGACGTCATCGCTTCCGCCCTCTCTTCCTCCCTCCCCCCGTGTGCGCTGCTGCTGCTCTCGCTGTTGCTGCACAATAATCCAACATGGAGTAATCAGAGATGGGGCTCGTTGGGGCCACCCTCAGCAACATCAACGCATATTTCATCTAAGGGATTTTCGGAAATACACTGAAGCACTCAAACTGTGGAAAATTATTCGGGGGATCTGACTGAGCCTTTTTGTATTCCAAGATCCTCCAAGGTTTTCATCAGCAACTGGTTAGATCCAGTGAAGAAGAAAAAAAAAAAGAAAAGAAAAAAAGAAACGAAAAACCCATCAAGACGGAGACGAGGAGAGGAGAGAGCAACAAGAAGACACACTGTAGCCGAGCGAAATGTGAGGGATTATTTGGGAAAGAGTGGCGTAAAAATGACGAGCGAACAGAGTGCACCCGTTGTGGGATTTTTTTGTAGGTGAAACGAGAAAAATGATTGAAGAAACACACCCAAACGAGTAAGTACCTGGAAAGAAATGTCTTTTTTGAGGCTTTGTCTTTGTTCTGGACGTTTTGCTCACATGTCACATCTTATACGGTGCGCGGCAGTCAGATGGCACCTGAAGATGGTGCTGGAAAAGTTTGGTAAACTATTTTACGTTGAAATGCTGCGTGGTATTGTCAGCGGACGGGGGGATCGGGCCCTCTCCCACTGATAGTCTGAAGGAAGGAGGGAGGGAGGGAGGAAGATGGAGTGGGGGTGGATCGGAAATATTTTGTAAAGGGATTTGATGTTTTAAAGGCCCTTCCTTGAACATTCCTCAGTGTTTGCACGTCACATGTTGTTTTGCGCAGCAGAGCCATTTTGTTTGTTTGTTTTCTGAACAATTGAGGTTGCTTAAATATTGACTAGCCATAAAAACCCAAATGGGTTTATGTTTTGGAAAGTCTCTTGCAGTGGTCGGATATATCCGCCATTTGTTTTCTTTTCTGGTCTTCTTGTCAGTCGCTTTGAATCGCTCTCATTTGCATATAGTGCTTCATTCATAAAAACACCATTTGACTGTGTTGGCTCGGTGACAATGCGTTATGTATGAGAAATAATTGTTGCTCGAGTTGTTTAGTCAGTTAAATTGGGGCTGAAAGCCACAGGCTAATTCACGAATGTTACCTTACGTCGAATAATATGACACGCCAGAGGTTTTTAATACAGTTGCGAACTATAACTATAGTTAGCCGACATATTTTCGCCTCCACGCCTCATGTATTTGTTTTTCGCCCCGACTCGACTCAACGGTGGGCTTTCTTAGGCCACTTGTTATTTTTGTCATGTCCAAAGCTTTATTTCATAATATACTGGCCTTCCGTGACAGAATTGCTGTCACACGTTAACAATAGTAGCCTCACGGATGAATTGGAGTCAGTCTGCCAGCGCTTGTCAAACGGAAGGGCGAAGGGCAGAGGAGTTGTTGTTTGCGCTCATTCATAAAAGCTGTAACCTTCAGCCCGCTCCATTCATGACTGCAGTGATCGCCTCAGCGATAAGCCGCGATCGGCGTGCGTCGAAAACACACGTCTAACGCGACTTTACACGTGCTTGTCAATAGTGTGCTTATTAAATAAACACACAGGTGCAACCAAAAGACGAGTTACAGTTGGTAACCTGGCGTATTTACTCGTTAATAACTGCCCATTAAGTTATTAGACACTGCGCCGGACTTTTATGAAAAGTTACCATGGTAACTGTAATATTTTAGAATATTCCCGATTCCTGTGCTTGTAACTACAATAAAATAGCGAGAAAATAAACATTTGTTTGTACATATGTTTATAAATTGGAGAAATGTAATGTTTTTATAGATGGCTAGTTAAGGTCTGTGGTACTGTGGTAATCAGTTTCCACAAAAACCTAACCTTAGCTACACTTGTGGCTGTTACAGTAGGGCCCACGTTATATTAAGTGTCTTTAACTACTACATACTAACATTTTCACCAGTCATTTGATACCATACGCATATTTTGTACGTTATTACATTGTAGTATGTGTATAAATGATTACAAATATTTGGAATGTTAACCCTACCCCTTACGAAAATTAACCATGGTTTTATTATAGTGAAATTGTAGTAACCAGATTTTTGGTGTATTGACTACCATTTGTATAACCACATTTTTACCACAAATACCATGGTTAAACTATGTTTAGTGTAGCAAAACCATGGCTGATTTGTAGTTATCGTGGTTTAACTATAGTAACCATGGTTTTTTGGTTTTATTGGTAGTAAAACCATGGTTAATTTTCGTAAGGGCCACCCCTCCCTTACGGAAATTAACCATGGTTTTACTGCAAATACCATGGTTAAACTATGGTTAGTGTAGCAAAACCGTGGCTAATTTGTAGTTACCATGGTTTAACTATAGTAACTATGGTTTTTTGGTTTTATCTGTAGTAAGACCATGGTTAATTTTCATAAGGGCCACCCCTCCCTACGAAAATTAACCATGGTTTTATTATAGTAAAAGTATAGTAACCTTGTTTTTTTGGCACATTGATTACTATTTGTATAACCATAGTTTTACAAATACCACGGTTAAACTTTGGTTAGTGTAGCAAAACCATGGTGAATTTGTAGCTACCATGTTTTAACTATAGTATATATAATAGTTTTTTTTTTTTTTTTTTTTTTTGGTTTTATTTGTAGTAAAACATGGTTAATTTCCATAAGGGCTAACCTAATCATACCAGTAAACCAGTCCCTAAACATAACCATATCATAACCATTGTGAATACAGTAAGTACATTTTACCACCACCACCAACAATAATAATAATAATAATTATTATTTTATTTTATTTGTAGAACTTTCATCAAAACATAAAATAAAATGAGTGTAATATTCCTAAAGCTTCTCACACTTTTACATTTCAATTTGATTTTACTGTAGTAAAAGTAATTACCATGATACATGTTTACATACAGTCTGCCATGTTATTTAGGGACTAACATGTTTAGAGCCTTGTTCTCCAATGGGATTAATGTGGTATAGCACTCAAACGCAGGCGGACCAGTCTTATCAATGGTATTGATCTCAGTAATAATGTTCCCAAACTAACATTTGACTCTGTCCGTAAATAGTGTAGAAGACATCAGTGCAAAATGACTTTCAGAAAAGGTCACCCCAACCATTCCCAATCCCCTGCCCGGTGCAGGAAAAATCGATTTCGGATCCTCGTTTTCACTCTGACTCATAGGAACAGCCACGGCACAGACTGCGTGTGCCGTAAATGAAAGTTACTTTGTGCATCACTTTATATCAGTAGATGATTTTGCGTATTATATTATTATAGTCTGTTACATTCTGTTTATACACTTTCTATTACAGTCTGATTACAATATTTTAGACAATAATTTTAGAAAACAAAAATCCTTATGACAGTTAGCTCCTAACTTTTCCCAGCTGGTCTTATGTTTTTGACATGCTTGCTTGATCTACAGCAATAATTAACCTTAATGTCTTAAAATGATGAGTCCTCAGTGTTGCAAGGGCAAGCTCAGCAGTTTTACAGCCTTATGTCTCTCTTTGTATTAATTTGATTTGTAATGTTAGCCATTTAATTCCCTTTAAGAGGATGTTGGACTGTATTGCTTTCCCTGTATTGCTTTGCCTGGAAAAAAGAGCTTTATTAAAATCTGCTTATATTCTGATCGGGTTGTGTTTTTTGAAGTGTTATAAACCGAGGATTGACTGTTAAGCTACTATGACCAGAAGTGCGTTATGTTGATTTATTGTTAATGGGATGTTTATGTGTTTGTAGTGAATTTGAGTCCTAAAACATTCATTTTGATGCTAATTATGGTTGAAATTTGATTTTCATACACAAATATGTTTATTTGTTGATCTTTTTTTTCCCACATCCTGCACTACATATTAAAGATAATAAAAAGAGACAAGTTCACATTAGTCAAGGTCAATGAAATGCACTACAATTTAGATGTGGTCCTTCCTCCTTAGTAGTAATAATGAGTCATTCTTAGATTATGTAACCAATGCATGAATATTGAAGCTGGCAAGGATGTGCTTCACATGACAGCTCAAGTTAAGTGAGTTTTTTTTCCTTCTTAAAACTCTAAATATGTGATTGAGCAACAATATATTATAACACATAAAAGCAGTAAGCATGGTTCTCTACATTAGGACTGCACATTATATAGAAATGATTGAAATATTGCAAATG
>JAHKKF010520796.1:0-18840 GCA_019740295.1 Labeo calbasu | reverse complement strand
AACTTTTATCCAAGTCTTTTAAAAGACACAATCTTTTTATATAATGAGCAGATTTAATCTAGGCATCTAGATTTTTTTATTCACAAATAAACTTTAATCATAGCACATACAGTTGACGTCATAAGTTTACATAGAATCTGCAAAATGTTAATTATTTTACCAAAATAAAAGGGGTCATACAGAATGCATGTTATTTAGTACTGAACTGAATAAGACCCGTTCAAAAGTTTACAAACACTTGATTCTTAATACTGTGTTGTTATCTGAATGATTCTCAGCTGTGTTTTTTTTGTTTAGTGATAGTTGTTCATGAGTCCCTTTTTTGTCCTGAACAGTTAAACTGCCCGCTGTTCATTAGAGAAGTCCTTCAGGTCCCACAAGTTCTTTGTATCTTTGCATTTTTGTGTATTGGAACCCTTTCCAACAATGACTGTATGATTTTGAGATCCATCTTTTGACACTAAGAACAACTGATAGATCATATGCAACTATTACAGAAGGTTCAAACACTCACTGATGCTCCAGAAGAAAACTCAATACATTACATTTTTGAATTTGAAGATCAGGGTAAATTTAACTTTTGTCTTCTGGTAAACATGTAAGTATCTTCTGTAGACTTTGAAGGGCAGTACTAAATTTAAAAAAAAAAAACAAAACAAAACAAAAAAAAAGATATTTAGGCAAAATAAGAAAAAAGTACACATCTTCATTCTGTTAAAAGTTTACACCCCTGGCTCTTAATGTATAATTTTTCCTTCTGGAGCATCAGTGAGCATTTGAACCTTCTGTAATAGCTGCATAGAGTACCTCAGTTGTCCTCAATGTGAAAAGATGCATCTCAAAATCATACAGTCATTGTTGGAAAGGGCTCAAATACACAAAAAAGTTAAAAACAAAGAATTTGTGGGACCTGAAGGATTTTTCTGAAGAAAAACAGGCAGTTTAACTGTTCAGGACAAACAAGGGACTCATGAACAACTATCACTAAACAAAAAAATCATTAAGGTAACAACACAGTAAGCGTATGTAAAATTTTTAATGGGGTCGTTTTTACAAATTCAACTATTATTCCCTTTGTGGACTATATGTAAATGTCTTTCATGTGAAATATCTTATTCAGGTCAGTACTAAATAAAAAATAACATGCATTTTGTATGATCCCTCTTATTTTGGTAAAATAATATTATTCAGATTCTGCAAGGTGTATGTAAACTTATGACCTCAACTATATATAGAGCTCATTAAATATGGTAACTTGAAGCTCAAACATGCTTGAATGAAATGTGAGCACCAATGAGGTTGGTTTTGCATGACAAGCAAGTACAAAGGAGCCTAAAGCCCAAATTAAGTACTGCTAAATTTTAGACCAGTCAACCAATAAAATTTTTAAATCTAATTAATTACACAATGTGGCGATTAATTAATCTCATATTAATCGTACATTAAATTTAGCGGTGAAATTACCCATAAAAGATCATTTAAAATCATTATTGTGTTACATGAGAAAAGCATGACATAGATATTACAAAAAGTAGCTTTAGAAAGACTTTTTATTTTTAATTTTTGGGTGAACTATATCTTTAATTAGTTTTTATTTATAGTAGTTATTAATATAGATTTTTTTTTATTTTCAGATTTTTTTTTCATGAATATGTAAATATGTCTTGTTTTTAAATACAATTATTCTCTAAATAAGAAACTAAAACTGCCAGTAAATGGCAGTAAATGTCTTAATAAATAAGTCACTGAGTTATTCATTTATTCCTTCATTGGATTCATTCAAACCGCTGATTCAATCAGGAGTGAAAACAAAAGTAAATGGCTCTCTTTAAAAATGAACTAATGAATCATTAGTTCACCTGATTCGTTTAAAATGTGGATTCATTTAAAAATTGTGTATTGCATTTGGTTTCGTTTTTATAATTAATTAACGTGTTAAATGGACAACCCTACTAAATTTATATGCATTCAATTAATTTAAACGATGACAATTTTCATTTTTGGGTGAACTATCCATTTAAAAGCACAAATGATGTCAATCAGTGATATTTAATCAATACAATTTTGTCAACATTTAAAACAACTACAACATTTAATACTGCAATTAAAAATCAGAATTAGAAATTCAGTGTTTCATCAGAAAAAGGTCCTGACCGTTAGTTGTTGTGGCAGCAGGAAGAACAAGGTTTTGCGCTTGAGGTTTCGTGACCTGAAAAAGCCCACCAGACAGGAGTGGAGCTGGAGCTCTGTTTGTCATATTGTTTTGGATGGTGACGGCTTTGGTGGGCTGCACTAATGAACTCACTACTTGACCGGCAGCTCCAGGTGCTCCAGTAAACTTTGTAAACTTTATTACTTTTATTGTTGCTCCTAGCAAAATGTAAATAAAAAAGAGGGGTAAACAATCTAAAAATTTTAAAATGTAAAATCATAAGTATAAACTGCATAAACTGTCACCTGGATTTGTAGCTGGTAGGACGCTGGAGGGTGTCACGTTAAGAGTGGTCATTCCAGGGGCTGTTGAAGTGATGCTTTGTAAGTTTGAGGTGTTGTTGATGGTCAAGGTGACCGGGATCTGCAATGTAGGCATTTTTCCAGGGGTTGTTTGCTGCACTGCACTTGCTGGGCTAACCATCCGAGGAGCAATTAACTGGGGTGTCTGAGCTGAAAAGGTAAGACAAAAGTATTTAAGCAAAATAAATACTGTTTTTGAGCAGAAAACTAAATGCATGGCAACAGATTTCTGTAATACTGTAGACTCTGAACACATTACATAGTTATTTATTTTACATGTCTAATGCATGAACATTTATCATTTGCATGTGCATATAAATGTTAAAATCGCAATATTTTTTTTTGTATTTTGACATACATCAGTTTAATGCATTGACTGTGAAATAGAATCACTTACCAGAAGTCAGAAAACTAATAGGCTGTCCATTCAAAAGGTAACCAAGTGATGATCCCAAACTCATTGAGCCGGCCAGAGGCTGTCCTGGATTAGGCTAAAACAGATGATGATCATTTAAATACAACATGTTTCTATATGTAAACAGAAGGTTAAAGGCCTCTTGATAGTAAAAGAGAAAAGTGAAACCTGTGCACTGATGAAGATAGTTTGGCCTCCTGCAGCTCCAGCTGGTTGGGCAGCATTAGGCAGTAACGTGACAGCAGGAGCTAGAGGTAAAGACAAAACATTTGGCTGTTTCTTTCCACACTAAAATTTACATTTACAGCGCTTTTGCAGTGTTTGTGATCACAAACTAATGACCACTAGGTGTCAGTACATGGAAAAGAAGTCGTAAGCCTCTAATTAGAAAGTCAATTCTACCCAGCATTGGAATATTGTTTTAAATAAAATATGCATGCTTGTTCATTCTTACCAGAAGCCAAAGGCACTGCTTGATTTGTGGGGTCAGTAGTAGCTGATGCTGGTTCAGAGGTGCCATCAGACTCCATTGGTATTAGTGCATCATTACCACTTGGGACTACAGTAACTAAAAAAGAATAAATAAGCATTAATAATAAATAAGTCATTACACTTTTATTTGTATTTACACTATTTTTCTATATATATAATTTAATGCTATTCCTAAAACACTTCAAAGCCTTTTAGACCACATACATTTGAACAATACTAAAAGAGTGGTTGTACTTACAGTAAAACTTAAAAAAAAAAAAAAAATTACCTTTGTTATATATCTGGTTCCTGTTTTCTGTAAAACTCTGGCATGGCTCCAGATCATCTTCATCACATTGCATGTAAAGATCTGATTCTGCCATGTTTCTGTAAACAAATATTGATGCTTATACAGTGTCATCACTCCTGTCAACAAGACTAGTAATGTTTGTCATATAGTAGCAATATATTTTGACAGCTACAGTTGAGGTGAAAAATGTACATACATTGTAGAATCTGCAAAATTTTAATTATTTTACCAAAATAAGAGGAATCATACAAAATGCATGTTGTTGTTTTTTATTTAGTACTGACCTGAAAAAGAAATTTCACATGAAAGACATTTACATATAATCCACAAGAAAAAATAATAGTTGTTCACATTCACTTGATTCTTAATTCTGTGTTGTTATCTGAATTATCCACAGCTGTGTTTTTTATTGTTTAATAGTTGTTCATGAGTGCCTTGTTTGTCCTGAACAGTTAAAGTGCCCGCTGTTCTTCAGAAAAATCCTTCAGGTCCTGCAAATTCTTTGGTTTTTCAGCATTTTTGTGTATTTGAATCCTTTCCAACAATGACTGTATGATTTTCAGATCCATCTTTTGACACTGAGGACAACTGAGGGACCTATACACAACTATTACAGAAGGTCAAACGCTCACCGATGCATCAGAAGGAAAAATTATGCATTAAGAGCCAGGGGCTGAAAACTTTTTGAATTTGAAGATCAGGGTTAATTTAGCTTATTTTGTCTTCTCAGAAACATGTAACTATCTTCTGTAACTTCTGAAGGGTAGTACTAAATGAAAAAAATATAAGATATTTAGGGACACAACACATCTTCATTCCGTTCAAAAGTTTACACCCCTGGGTCTTAATGAATCATTTTCCCTTTTAGAGCATCAGAGATCATTTGAACCATTTGGGGGGAGAAAAAAAAAATAAAAAAAATTGTGGGACCCGAATCATTTTTCTGAAGAACAGCAGGCAGTTTATTTGTTCAAGACAAACAAGGGACTCATGAACAACTATCACTAAACAAACAAAAAAAAAAAACAGCTGTGGATCATTCAGGTAACAACACAGTATTAAGAATCAAGTGCATGTAAATATTTGAACAGGGCTATTTTTATAAATTCAACTATTATGTTCTCTTGTGGACTATATGTAAATGTATTTTATGTGAAATATCTTATTCAGGTCAGTACTACATCAAATTTAACATGCATTTTGTATATTCTCTCTTATTTTGGTAAAATAATTAACATTTTGCAGATTCTGCAAAACTTTTGACTTCAACTGTATATAGTGAAAACAATAATAAGAGCAATAATTATTTAATTAAGAAAAAAAGCTAACATGACAGTTAATCATTTTGTACAGCTTCTAATCAATAATAGCATAAAGCTTGAACAGAAATACATTTATACTTAGCATTTAAAATTCTGACAATGATACCAGATGCATTATTTTTTGCTTATATATATAACTATAATATATAACAACATATATAATAAGTTATCACTACAAAACAGCAAAATGTTCTAATGTGGATAGTGGAAAACAGTGGAAATGTGCCTGCAAAAATTTATTATTTTAGTTGTCAGTGCTTGTTTTGTGCCTGCTCTGCTTCAAGTTTAAAATATTTTAAATATTTCCTTACTTTCTTTCATATGCTGGCAGAAAGTAACGTGTTTTAGTTGCTAAACCGATTCCTTGAGTCGGTATATACATCATGTCATAATAAACATAAGCCCCTTTAACGCGAGCGCGCGCAAGGCTAACGTTAGCCCGCCCTGCTAACTGCACTCATGTGTGCCCGGCCAATGCGCGACCCCGTGCAGCTATATATGCATAGCTACAGGGGCTAGCATTTACCTGACTGAACAACTTTTAACAACTTCTTTGCAAACACCGACGCGTTGCTTCCAGAGAGAAGAAGGGAGACTCTTACCTCGTGCACAATTTTGCATACGTGCAAGATATTATACAAATTTACAGTGCGTTATTTCCTTTAATTCTTCGCGGGCTTTGGCATGATGGAAAAACAATGATCCCTCTTCTGCAGACGTTTTTGCCTCTATGCTCGAGGTGGTAGGCGAAACATTTAAAAACGTCACTTCCACGAGTGTTTCCCTGCACACTGATTGGTTGCGATATTTGTGAGAAAGGCGGATCGATCGTGATTATTCATTATTTAATTTAAAAAAGCGAAATAAAATAGTTAATATCAATGCAAGCGAAGAGTCAGTGTTACACTACACGCATATAATGATATGAAAATGTGCCTGGACTATCATTTCCAATATTAAACAATAATATTATAATGTCATTTTATAGAAGCTAATTACCATTTGCAGTAAATATTAACATTGCGCATTATTTTTGCACATTTTAAGAGCATTTGTAGTGCTATCTTCTGCACTGATTTGCGTTTTGTATATCGGCGATTTTTATCTGCACTAAACTGTATGCACAGCCACTAGCTTAGCCGGCTACATAATGTAGCGATCCAACACCGCGGCTGCACAGTTAACGACACAAACTCACGACTCGATCATTCAAAGGAAAACGTTGGCTTTTTTAGTCAATGTGTGCTAGTCTCGAGCCATGTTCCCGCACAGTCGTTTTCTTTTCGCATAGGGCTTCACTCTTTCCCTTCACTAATTCTAAGATGGCGCCTGAGGTTTAGAAGTCGTGAATACATTATTGACATAGGATATTACATGTTTCTATCCAAATACTCTTTGAACGAAATACCAACTCATTCATATTAAAACGAGCACGTTTCTCCAACAACACCAACACAGTTTTGGGATTTTTATAAACGAATTGGTTTTGTTCAACTAATGTTATAACGTTCATAAGCAGTGAACAACGAGAAGCCCCTCATGTTGTACAGAGCTGTTCCTTACTCTAAAACCAACAACAGCAGAATTAGCATTTTAGAGTAACGGCTTCCCCTCGAGATTTTCCTATATATTTTTTATAATGACGATGTAAATTTAGCTTAGATGAGTTCTGTTTTTAAGAACATAAATTCTTACCTTAACACTGAACATTAAGCATTAAGCATGAAGCAGCTGTTTTTTAAGTTTGCGGCAATTTGTTTTAAAGCAAAGCAGCTTAGAAATTTACTTTTATGTTTTGACTGTGTATTTTATGTTCAGTTATCTATCTATAGTTCCTTTAACATCCAACAGCACAAAAGGTTTTTTTATAGTGGAAAAGGTTCTTTAGATTATTAAAATGTTCTTTACACTAAGAAAAATGGTTTTGAGGTCTGTTCACTAAAAGGCTCTTTGGGGAACATGAAATGTTTTTTTGTGGCATCTCTGTGAAAACCTCCTTTTGGATAAGTGTAGAACAAAATGTTAAAGTCTCTTCTAATTTAAAGCATGGCCCATATTTTGCTCATAAAAAACACTCTTAAAACCCATAGGAAACTTTAAAGAGAAAGAATGATCCTTTTTTGCAATAGAGTGTTTTCACGACACATCATCAATCGGCCATATTGGCAGCACTGAACATAAACAATGCCACTGAACCGAACAAAACTCACATAGTTAGCTGATTATTGCTGCTGAAAATGTTCAATTATTGTCATGTTTTGGGCTGTACTAATCGGTCTGCCCAGGAAAAACATTTGGAGTGCTATAGTCTGCCAAAAGTTATAACAAATCAAGGAGAAGAGTGCAAAAACTGTCTGAGGAACAAAAAGTGTTTGTGGTTGGCCAAACTGAATTAGGATTTCCAGGGCAAGAATCTTGACAACAATCATGTTTTATTCTTATAATTTCCAGTCAGGTAGGTGAAATATTAGGCTAATATCTTAATTAATACTGCTCGTATATATCTTTATCACCTATTAACTTTAGTTTGTCAAACTATTGCACCGTTTCCTGCTAACTAAGTCTTTCTGTATATGATTTAGCAGCTTCCACACGTTTTTTTTTTCCAGGGTTTAGACAGCATAAGTCAGTAGAACAACATATTCATTAACCGTGCAATCAATGTTGTTGTTTACATCTGAGTATCTCCAATGGCCACGCACCCGGGTAACTGAGCAAACTGTGGCGTAAGTGCAAACCCTCTATAGTCATTGGATAAAATGTAACCCCTTTAAGCCTTGCACTCAACTGAAAAAAAAAAAGTAGGTCATATTCAAGTACATGGGTCTTGTTTACAAAATGATTGTAACAACAGGTTACAATGTAATAACATTTTAAAATATATATGCAACATATGTGCATATATGTCCCTGACTTACTAATCTTTGTCTAATTTATCATATTCAAACATTCCCATATTTCTGATCCTGTCAGGTTATATAATAAAGTGATCCAAATAGTGCCAAACAAATAAATAAGGCCATAGGAGGAAGGGCCACATGACCCGTACAACATACCCCTAAAGCGTTTTAAAGCTTAAAAGATCAGGGGCTGTTTTCAAATACCTCAGACTGCACAAATGAAGTCAGTCTTAAATCCAAAACACTTTTAGTATCTAATGAAAAGCTCTCGTGTTACAATTATCTGTGTTAAAAGCGTAAATTGTTTAGATCACTGTTTTTGTTATTCACATTTCTTTCTGACCATAAGCCATGGAAACTAACATGATCTTGGCTTAATCTTCTTATAAAGCCTTTAACCCAGCCTTAAATGCAGGGTGCTTAAATGTGTTAGCCGGCAATGAGCTTGACGGTGGCCGTGGAGTTGAAACAGCAGCGTTTTTAAGCAAAGCAAAGAGTACAACAAAATAAAATGAAAGCTGTGCTGACAGCACATCAAAGCCGATGAAATGTATCTCTCTATCCAAGTAACTCAACTGTGGGAGGAACTGAAGTCAAATCGTCTTGCCAAATATGGGACAGTAACTGCGGTCACAGCTATTAGTAAGTTACATAATGTCATTTCCTGTCATTCTAACTTTTGGTGGGCTAAAATAACATTTTAGTTAGTTATGAACTAATCAGTTTCTTTCATAGGTATTGTAGAATATAATAAACAACATAGAGCTGTTGTGCTGAAGGTTGTGACTCAAAAGGTATTTAATGTAGCTTAAGGGATTTGGTTCATTTTTTGGTTCATTTTTACTAATCTAATACAGATCCGTTCATGTTTTTTTTTACTACACAATATCAAATCCATGAATTAATATGCACTACCAGTCAAAAGTTTTCGAACAGTAAGATTTTTGTTTTTTATAAAGAATTCTCTTCTGCTCACCAAGCCTGTATTTATCTCATTCAAAATACATCAGTAATATTGTGAAATATATATGAAGTAAGTGCTTTCTATTTGAGTATATTTAAAAATGTAATTTATTCCTGTGATCAAAGCAAAATTTTCAGTATCATTACTCCAGTCTTCAGTGTCATATGATCCTTCAGAAATCATTCTAATATGCTGATTTGCTGTTCAGTTTCAGTCATTGTTGTACATTTTCAGGATTCTTTGATGAAACATTTATCATTGATGATCAGCATTTATCTGAAATAAAAAGATTTTGCAACAAAAGACACTTGGAGTCAGTATTTATTTATTTTTTTTAGAAATTAATACTTTTATTTAGCAAGGATGCTTTAAATTGATCAGAAGTGATGATTAAGACATTTATAATTTATAAAAGATTTCTATTTCAGATAAATGCTGTTCTTCTGAACTTTCTATTCATCAAAGAAATCTGAATAAATTCTACTCAACTGTTTTTAACATCATAATAATAATAATAATAAATGTTTTTTGAGCAGCAAATCAGAATCACAGGAATAACATACATTTGTATACAGATTAAAATAGAAAACATTTATTTTAAATAGTAAAAATATTTAAAAAATGAACTGCTGTACTTTGGATCAAATAAATGTAGGTTTGGTGAGCAGAAGAGACTAAAAAAACATTAAAAAACTTTTGCCTGGTAGTGTAATTAAGATTATATGGAAATACAAAAAAAAACTAACAAAAAATTATAAGAGCTCATAAAATTATTAAAACTAAAATGAAAATGGAAAATCTAAAAATAAAAACATTAATAAATGCCATAAGAAATATGGCCAACTCGAAAATTGCATTTAGTTAGACGTTTGTCCGATTTGCAGGGCATTTACACACAAATGTGCACATTTACAGCAAAGTTTAAAAATACATTTTCAAAAATGGCTCTTTGTACCATGGACCTCATGGATTTTTGATAAGGGCAATGAGCCAACTCTCCACCAGACCTTCCAAGCCACATCTATAATCTAAATCTATAATATAAAAGCAATTGTTCAATTTTTCACAAAATCTGTGTAGACCACATTTACAACATGTACAATTCCCTTGGACTAGAATGAGAGACTGTGGCTTATAAGATCTTTGAAAACAGGTTTGGTTCTGCTGAGAAAATGGATTAAAGGTGGAGTTTGCCGCTGTCATGTGCGACTGGATGGGAAGACAGTCATCATTACTGGTGCCAACACTGGTATTGGAAAAGAGACAGCACGAGACTTGGCCATGAGAGGTAAACACACTGTTGAAATGTTTTGTCATTTTAAAACCACTGAAAGGTCTAGATTTTGGAGGATCTTAGGGATTTAAAGTGCATAGACTGATGGACAATGGCTTCTTCTCTTTTTTTTTATTAGGGGCTCGAGTTGTGATGGCTTGTCGAGATCTTTCAAAAGCAGAAAAGGCTGCAGCAGAGATTCGCAGATCTACAGGAAATGGCAACATAGTAGTTCGGCACGTAAACTTGGCATCTTTGTTCTCCGTACGGCAGTTTGTGCGTGAATACACCGCCACTGAGGATCGACTAGATATTCTTATTAACAATGCTGGTGAGACCTTTGACCCCATTATTAGTTAAGCAACAAATTACATTGTGCTTCAAGCTGCACTGTTACTTATTGCACATTTTGTGTGAACTAACCCATTAGGAGTGATGATGTGCCCTAAAAGCCTTACAGAGGATGGTTATGAAACCCAGTTTGCTGTCAATCATTTGGGCCATTTCCTTCTGACTGTTCTGCTCCTGGACATGATGAAGAAGTCTAGTCCTAGTCGAATTATTAATGTATCCAGTATTGCTCACAAAGGAGGTAAAACCCATCAGGAATGTTAGTAAAAATTATTAAATCATTGACTATATTGTAAAGGCAATAATTATTTTCATGATTTAGGCCTATCATTCATAAATGTTTGATATGAATTTTCAATTATTCATTTGTTGAATTAAAAAAAATAAAAATAAATTTATGCTAAAAAAGGGAAATTACAAAATTGTAATGCAAATGTGAAAAATGTATATACAGCTGAAGTCAAAAGTTTACATACACCTTGCAGAATCTGCAAAATGTTAATTATTTTACCAAAATAAGAGGGATCATACAAAATCCATGTTGTTTTTTATTTAGTACTGACCTGAATAAGATATTTCACATAAAAGACGTTTGCATGTAGTCCACAAGAGAAAATAATAGTTGAATTTATTAAAATGACCCGGTTCAAAAGTTTACATACACTTGATTCTTAATACTGTGTTGTTACCTGAATTATTACTTTTATTTATTTATTTTTTGGTCTAGTGACAGTTGTTCGTGAGTCCCTTGTTTGTCCTGCCCGCTGTTCTTCATAAAAATCCTTCAGGTCTCACAGATTCTGTGGTTTTTCAGCATTTTTGTGTATCTGAACCCTTTCTAACAGTGACTGTATGATTTTGAGATCCATCTTTTCACACTGAGGACAACTGAGGGACTCATGAAGGATTTTTCCGAAGAACAGCAGGGAGTTTAACTGTTCAGGACAAACAAGGGACTTATGAACTATCACTAAACAAAAAAAAAAGCAGCTGTGGATCATTCAGGTAACAGCACATTATTAAGAATCAAGTGTATGTAAACTTTTGAACAGGGTCATTTTTATAAATTCAGCTATTATTTTCTCTTGTGGACTATATGTAAACGTCCTTTATGTGAAATATCTTATTCAGGTCAGCACTAAATAAAAACTAACATGCATTTTGTATGACACCTCTTATTTTGGTAATATAATTAACATTTTGCAGATTCTGCAAGGTGTATGTAAACTTTTTAGTTCAACTGTACATTTTGAGATCTGCTAAAGATTACAGTAGTATTTAAAGATGTTCATGTGAGCATTAGATGACAGCAAACGTTGTAAATGCTCATTTTTTACAATTAAATATCCAATCTCTAACAATGAAAAATAATTGCTATGATTATGATATACTGTGTATCCCCACTCAGTCAAACGTAAACATTATTCCACATAGACATGAGATTGTTCATATCGATACAATATATTCTAGTCCAATGATCTTTCTTGCAGGTAAGATCCACTTTGATGACCTTAACTTCAACAAAGCACCATATGATTCCTTGGTCAGCTATAGGCAGAGCAAACTTGCCAACCTGCTGTTTACTCGAGAATTAGCAAGGAGGATTAAAGGTTTGTTCACTCAATCCCCAATACATCAGTCATGTTTAAACATAGAAAAGGCTTTAAAGAACTGAATATTGCATTGGATTTATTTATTCCGGCTCTGTTTTAAATCAGGGTCCGGTGTAACAGTGTACTCCCTTCACCCTGGAGTAATCCGCACTGAACTGGGACGTTACGTGCAGACGCGCCACCCTCTGCTCAGCGCCCTGTTGTCTTTTCCTGCTCTCTTACTGATGAAAACCCCCAGGCAAGGTGCCCAGACGTCCATTTACTGTGCGGTTGCTGAGGGGCTAGAGACTCACAATGGCTGCTATTTCAGGTGAGCTGTACATATTAATATTCATAAGCATTCACCTTGAGTGTTACTGGTTTGTATTTTAATTTGTCTACATTTGTTACTTTTTCTGATATGTTTATGCTTGACACTGGATGATTATGAGATCTGTTTACAGTGATTGTGAGCTGAAGGAACCAGCTCCTGAAGGTAAAGATGACCTCGCTGCACTGCGATTGTGGGAAATCAGTGCAAAACTTGTGGGCTACCATGAAGAGAACTGACAGCATTTCACCAAGCTCCATTTATAACACCACATGCCTATACAGGAATGCTTTGCATGCAGCTATCAACACTCAGATCATCTTTTCCATCTTTGTTGAATTTTTTTTTTCTAATGGAAATCTTCATTTGATTGAATTATTGATGATCAGGCAAACCACAATTAATGGTTTAATCAACTAAAGAAGAAGAAACAAGAATCTGAATGGTGTTTTTGTCTGGAGCAGTACTGTAGTTGTCTCAGTGTTCCCTGTCTTGCCCATGACAGTATGAAAGATACTTGATCTAATTTGACATTTTAAAGCTTCTTATTTGATGATTAATAAAGGTTTCATTTAAGGATATCTTTATTGTGACCTAAATAAAATGCAAATAACAAAAATGAATTTTAAAAAAGTGCAGCTGACGCTGGTAAAATACAGTGAACGTTAATGTCTGTGGTTTTAATGTCTAATTTGTGGGTCGTGACTGAATCGTTCTTCTGTGTCGAATCTTTAAAATAAATTCGTTAATGATTCGGACTGAATTGGTCCGACACTGACTCACTGAAGCAATATTTTTAATACTGGCAATGAATTTTTGCCAGCATTTCTTTTGATGACTAACAATGAACATATTATTGTAACATTATTGTTTGCAAAATAAAATTCAAAACACATAAATGACTTAAAAAGTACAGAAGCTGCAAAATACGGCGAGAGAGTTAGCGATATCCGATTCGTGAGTCGAATATCTTAAAGGAATCAGTTCATAAATCAGACCGAACTGGTCGGAGCAGTGACTAACTGAACTAGCATTACTTATATGTAAAATGAATAATATAATTATATTAATATTATATAAAAAAAAAATGAACAGCATTAAGCTGGTAATTAAATTGTTTTAGTATTGTTTGATCACTACTAAAAGTTTAATAAATTATAACTTCAGGTGACCACGCAGAACATATAGAACACATAAACGAATAATTAAACAATAGTGGATGGTAAAACCAGGGTAAAACACGAGTGTTCAGTGATACATTACGCTCTTCTAAGAAACACTCTCTCGCCCTCACCAATATGGCGCTTTATTTACTCCGTTTTACGTAGCAGCCTTGAATTATGGGATATATTTTATGTTCTGCGAGCTGTTACCAGATCAGTTGTACTAGTTAATTGAACCTGCAAGGCCGGCAGATGCACTGAACTACAACAGCTCCCAAATCAGACGCGGACCGAATGCTTACGTACACCGGAAGTAGTAGGACGCACAGTGAGTTGTCTCCCATTGTCAACAGAATTTTGTATGCAGGAGTTTACTGATTAAAAGAGCTTTTAATCGTTCGTTGAACACCTGAACGATCTGATTATTTGACCCGTTCTTATTGACAGTTGGAACATAAATACAACGACAAAATGAACGTGACTCTGGCTGTCAAGCAGTACATTTCCAAAATGATAGAGAGCAGCGGACCTGGGATGAAGGTGTTGCTGATGGACAAGGAGACGGTAAGTTTATTCAAACTAGAGGATAGTTATATGCGTTTAAAGATAAGAAAAACGCAGCTGTGCATAAGCCACTGAAAAACTAGTACTGTGTGCACTCTGAAATTTGCTGATCTGTTACATGTCATGTGTCCAAATGCAACTGAACTGAACTCTTCATTTGTTTTTGAAGTATGTCTGTTTCAAAACGTCTAGTCAGCATTCTATCTAGACAGGTGTTGAGGGTGATCTCCCACCAGTGACAAACAGTGATCAAAACATTGCTTTCTTGTTCTCTTTTCCTTTGTTTGTTAATAGACCAGTATTGTAAGTGTGGTCTACACACAGTCTGAGATCCTGCAGAAAGAAGTCTATCTTTTTGAGCGTATTGACTCACAAAACCGGGACAACATGAAGCACCTTAAGGCAATCTGCTTTCTCCGGCCAACAAAGGTAAGCTGCTCTCAGTTTTGTCATCGTTTCTTATAGAATACTGATTGTTGAAATTCAAGATTATTGAAATTATTTATTCACGCTTAAACGTCTCTGGTTTCAGGAGAATGTAGAGCACCTGATTCAAGAGCTTCGTCGGCCTAAATATAGCGTCTACTTCATTTGTGAGTACAAGTAATTTATCAGTAGACACACTGCATCAGTTTCTCTCTCATTTATATGGGTTTGAAGAATTTGTGTTAATAAGGGTGGTCAGAAAACGCATTTAACTGACTTTGGAACTTAAATAATTCTGTGCAGATTTCAGTAATGTGATCAGTAAGAGTGAAATAAAGGCTTTGGCTGAGGCAGATGAACAGGAAGTAGTCGCAGAAGTGCAGGTGGGTGAAGTCTTCTTCAGAGTTAATATTTGAATATACTCTGCTGTTCAAAATTTTGGGATCAGTACGTTTTTTTATGCTTAAAGTTCCATTTATTTAATCAAAAATACAGAAAAAGTAATATGAAATATTGCAATTTAAAACCGCAGTTTTCTATTTTAATATACTGTAAAATACAGTTTATTTCTGTGATACAGAGCTGAAATTTTCGTCAGCCATTACTCCAGTCTTCAGTGTCACGTATAATATTTTCTAACAATGCAAGTCTTTACTATTCTTTCAAATAAAAAAAGAAAAAAAAAATTACTGTAGTAGTGAACGGTAGTGTACATTGTTACAAAAGATTTCTATGTTAAATAAGTGCTGTTCTTTTTAATGTTTTATTCATCAAATAATTCTGAAAAAAGTATCACAGGTTCCAAAATAATATTAAGCAGCACAACTGTTTCCAGCATTGAAAATAACTCAGTATATTAGAATTATTTCTGAAGGATCATTTGACACTAAAGACTGGAGTAATGATGCTGAAAATTCAGCTTTGCATCACAGGAATAAATTATGTTTTAAAGTATATTAAAAAAAAAATCAGCTATTTAAATTGCAATAATATTTAAAAAATCCATTTTTTTCTGTATTTTTAATTAAATAGGATAAATGCAGTCTTGATGAGCAGAAAAGACTACTTTAAAAAAACATTAAAAATCTTACTGATCCCACGAATGGCAGTGTATTTATTATCTTAATTTCTACAACTTTAGTGTACTGTTGTCTGTCTATCTATTAGTCTATTCATTTATCCATCCATAAAAAGGAGGAAATAAAAAACTGTTCACATAATGTTGTCAGACTTTATAAATTTTGTTTCTCTTCAAGCAATTTGATTTTGTGTTATTCTAGGAGTTCTATGGAGATTTCATTGCTGTGAACCCTCATCTCTTCTCCCTCAACCTACAAGGAGTATCCAGGGTAAGAGAAAAAGTAGACTTTTGTCAGATTTTAAAATCCTTAACTCTTTTTATAGGGAACTTAGTGCTTGTAGTTTGTTTGACATGCATTACATTTTTTCTGTATGATTTTTTTTTTTTACCTTGAAATATCAGTTTGCTTTTCGGTTGCTTTATGGCAGGTTTTCCCCTCACATAACTAGGGCTCACTTGAATTGTTCTGTGAATGTTTATAGGGTCGCAGTTGGGAGCCCAGTGTACTGCCTCGTGTTACTCAGGGTTTGACATCAGTGTTGCTAGCCCTGAAGAAATGCCCTATGATCCGCTATCAGCTCTCTTCTGACATGTCCAAAAGGCTGGCAGAGAGCGTCAAAGTAAGGCATTATTTTGTAATTAAATCTCAGATCTGTAATGAATGGAAGCCTGTTTCCACCACTAAATAAAAATAAAAAAAGGTAATTGCAACTTTTTATCTCACAATTCAATTTTTTCCCCCCCGCAATTACATCTTGCAATTCTGACTTTTTTTTTTTTTTTTTTTTTTTTTTTTAGAATTGTGAGATATAAACTTACTATTCTGAGAAAGGAAGTCAGAATTGCGTGATATAAATTCTGAATTGCGAGTTATNTTGCAATTCTGACTTTTTTTTTTTTTTTTTTTTAGAATTGTGAGATATAAACTTACTATTCTGAGAAAGGAAGTCAGAATTGCGTGATATAAATTCTGAATTGCGAGTTATAAAGTCAATTCTGAGAACATATCAGTCCTTTTTTTATCTCCCTCAACACAGCAATTGTGAATTTATATCTCACAGTTCTAAGAAAAAAGTCAGAACTATGAGAAAAAAGTCAGAGTTGCGAGATAAAAACCTTTTGACTATATTTCTCGCGATTGTGGGTTTATATCACGCAATTCTGATTAAAAAAAAAAAAAATGGAGAATTGTGAGAGAAAAAAAATCGCAATAAACTTTTTTCTTTTTTTTTTTCGGGCAGAAACGGGCTTCCATAGTAATGTACATTACAAGTAATTTGATTTAATCTTAATTTCATCTTTTTTTAATGAAAGTGATGGCAGATAAAAATGTATCAATGTACGATCTGTTTGTTTTCCACAGCAAATCATTACTAAGGAGTATGAACTGTTTGACTTCAGAAAAACAGAAGTACCTCCTCTTCTCCTGATTTTAGACAGAAGTGATGATGCCTTTACTCCCCTTCTCAATCAGGCAAGAAACAATGGCTCTTATGTTACATCCGAGTCTCGTATTACAGAGCAAGATCTCCATGCAAAATCCTAGAACTGACCACCAGAGGGAGATAGAGGCCATGGTTTTATTCTGGATTATATTAGAAAACTGCTAAAACAGTATGTTTTTAGTGTTAAACATTAGTGTTAGACATTAAAGGGACAGTTCATCCAAAAATTAAAATTCTGTCATTAATTACTCATAAACCCATAAGACTTTTGTTCATATTCGGAACACGAATTAAGATATTTTTGATGACATCTGAGAGCTTTCTGACCCTGCATACACAGCAAGGGTGCTACCACGGTCAAGCCACAGAAACGCAGTAAGGACATCGGTAAAACAGTCCATGTGACATCAGTGGTTCAACCTTAAATTTATGAAGCTACGAGCCTCAAACTATAAACTATCCCTTTAACAGCATGCTTTGTATTCTTTTTATATACTGAGATTTAAAGGAGCCAGTGTGTCCTGCTTGCTTTTGTTAAAAACAGTTGTCCTACTGCAGCAAAATAAATGTTACATAATGATTTAGTGTGCTGATATTGCAGCAAATTCAATATGTGCATGCATTTGCTTCCTCTAGTGGACGTATCAAGCCATGGTTCATGAGCTACTGGGCCTCAATAACAACCGCATAGACCTGTCGAGAGTGCCTGGAATCAGTAAGGACCTACGGGAGGTGGTCTTGTCTGCAGAAAATGATGAGTTTTATGCAAATGTTAGTAGCTTATCATTTAAAATATTTTTGCTAGATAGTGTCCATACATCCTGAAATTATGTACTAGGTTTTATTTCCAAAGAAATGCCATTATTTAAAGGGATAGTTCACCTAAAAAAGAAAATTCAGTCATTAATTACTCACCCTCATTATGTTCCAAAACCAAAAGACTTCTCCAAAAGAATCGTTGGAACACACACAAAAATAGAACTTTTAGAACAAAGAAACTTCATATGATGTTTTCTCTTTCTTTTTATTAATAAGAACTTGTACCTGAATTTTGGTGAGATTGGAACAAACATCAAGAACCTGATGGAGGATTTCCAGAAGAAAAAGCCCAAGGACAAACAGAAATTGGAGTCCATATCTGACATGAAGGTGAGTGGACCACTGCTGAAGCCAGTTAATATTGTTCATTGTAGCACATCTTATACGAAGAGTGAACCATGAAGACCCCTGATCCATATCTTTTATTATTGCATTACACAGCTTTGTTTTTAATGACCATTTTCTGGCCCCTTTGTAGGCATTTGTGGATAATTACCCACAGTTTAAGAAAATGTCAGGCACGGTCTCCAAACACGTAACCGTGGTTGGGGAGCTGTCTCGCCTGGTCAGTGAAAGACAGCTGATGGAGGTGTCAGAGGTGGAGCAGGAGTTGGCCTGCCAGAATGACCACTCCAGTGCACAACAGGTCAGAGTGCAGACATATGAAAATGTTTCTTGAGTGCCGAATCGGCATATTAGTATGATTTCTGAAAGATCAAGTAAACACTGAAGACTGGAGTTACATTTTAAAGGGATAGTTCATCCAAAATAAAAATTCTGTCATTAATTGCTCACCCTCATGTCGTTCCAAACCCGTAAGACCTTTGTTTGTCTTCGGAACACAAATTAAGATATTTCTGATGAAATCCAAGAGCTTTCTGACCTGCATATACAGCAAC
>JAHKKF010520795.1:0-27428 GCA_019740295.1 Labeo calbasu | reverse complement strand
AAGACAGTTAGGGTATGTCGAAAAACTCCCATCTCATTTTCTCCTCCAACTTTTTTGTAAAGGGGTTTGACCCTTCTTGCACGTTGACTTCGTTCTGGGTCTGTATTTCTGCAGCGATGTAGGACGATTGTGAAGTTGGAGGAGAAAATGAGATGGGAGATTTACCCTCACAGTGTTTTCCCTGTTTCATGTTGTTGACGTCAACATGAAACAGCTTGGGATTCGTTTTAAAAATGACTCATTTAAATGATTCAGAGTTGACTCTTTCTTTTGAGAGACAATAGCTTTATATACTGTGCGCTTTCAGATTTAAAAATTTGCAGGATGTTTTAATTCACTTAGAGCTGTTACACTGCATGAAAGGTACTTTTTAAAAATCCACAATATGGGCACTTTAACTGCATGTTATTTACAGTTAAATGAAAATGTATTCATTTAAATTCATATGAAATACAATCAGTAAAATTTAAAAAATATTTCTACCTACTTTTATGTCATTTTGTAATTATACTGCAAAAAAGTATGTTCTTACTTGGTATTTTTCTCATGTTTTCTAGTGTAAATATCTAAAACTGACTTAAGATATTATGTCTTGTTTGCTGAAAATCATTATTAAAATTTTGTTAGTTCTTGCTTAAAACATGCAAAAATATCTGCCAATGGGGCAAGAAAAATAATCTTGTTCAGCCTTTGAATTAAGAATTTTTTTTTTTATCCATTTGCGGATATCTGATTATTAGCAGTCATTTTACTTGTGAAGTAAATGCATCTTGATCATTAGATATTTATACTAGAAAACTAAGAAACACTAAAAAAAGTATTTTTTTGCAGCTACTTCTATTTCCTTTGAAATATTGTTACTGAGAAGCATTTGTAGTTAACTAAAATATGCTTTAATGCATTTTTTATTGAAAGTTCCACAGTGTAAAAAAAGATACAGCCTTAATACTTTAAGTTAAATATCCACGTTTTCGTGTAGTACAACTTAACATTTCATGTTGACTAAACTTAAAATTTTTAAGGCAGCACAAACACTTCCTTTTTTTTAATTTAAAACAACTTTTTTTTTTTTACAGTGTATGCTGTATTTAAATATATTTGTAACTATGCATTATCTTGCAATTACATTTTTAATTTAATATTTTTTTATTTAATTTAAATTTTAATTGTTATATCAAATAACACCCTACAGATAAAATTATAATCACGTACTTTAGTATATTAATGCATCAAAATAAGTTTAATGTCAAAATATGATTAAAACATAAAACATTTAATTGACATTATTTTAAAATTTACTTTTTAAAAGTGTGCTGAAGTGTCATGTCGTGAAAGTGTGTACTTTTTATTACCTGCGAGTACAGTTTTTTTGTTGTTGTTTTTTTGAAGTACACTGCAAGTGCACATTCAATACAATTAAGTGCACTTCTTTTTCGCAAAGCCTCCCTTTAATGTGCCAGAGGCAGTGATGTGACTTGTCTTTGGATGGACACCAAGGAACAGCACAGAAGCATAAAATGCAGTGACCAAAGAACCAAGACGCTCTTAAAGGAGCTCTAGGTAATAGCCGTGTTTGCCGTAGGAGCGGTGATTATGAAGGCCTTTCAATATACTGAACATGTCACTGCACACGGAGAGAAACGGACAAAAGAAAGTCTTGTTATTCCGAATCATTAGGATTCACCCGAAGCGCATGTGAAAGCTGCTTTCTTCCTCTGCTTTGTCTCGTTATTCTGACGGTCGGAGTCATAAAGTTTGCTCTTTTATTTTTTCTTTACGAGCTTCTCTTCCCTCATCCATTAAAGCCATCTCTCCTCTCCAGATCGTTCTGCTTGATCGGACACGAGCACAAAAGAGCCACAGTTGCATTCGGCCTGTTTTCTTGCCTGTTGAAAGGTAGAGGTGAATTTGTCAGTGCCTCAAAAAAGTTATAGTTTACAGACGCCGTTCGCTGTCGTTCAGCTCTTACGAGTAGATTTAGAAAGCGCCTGAACTTACCTTGATATTTTCCAACTGTTTTCAATCAGCTGTTGCACCATATTTCTATTTAAGGTCTAAATACACGTTTTGCATTACGTATAAAGTAAAGTATGTCTGGTTCAGTTTTTCAAACATTTCAAGTGTGCACTTATATAATCACAGTTGTACTGTGAGAGTTTTCAAGCTTTCAAAGCCCTTTAAGTTTAGGTAGGAGCTTCTGACGTGCAAATATTTCAATATATTAACTTGGAAAACTTGAAAAGCTGAAGTAAATTTAAAATATATCATATTTCACAAAGCTATAGCAGCAACATATTGTGAAACAAAATTCAATTGCTTTCAGCTTAGAAAATAGCCCGTGCCATAACATCAGCCAAACAAGAAAAGTAAAAAGGGATTTCTTAAAGAAAAAAAAATCAAAGCTTTACTTATTTATCTGTTTATGGAAATCTGTAATGAATAACATCTATGACGCAAGAGCGGCGATTCGTGTGTTGCTGGGTAGTTGATATTGCATGTGAAAACATTGCATGAGTTTTTCGAAAGACTTGATTCAGAGCCACAAACTTGTTGACGTTTGGCCAGAAGTCGCCACAGGCTGTTTTTCTTCAGCGGGAACTTGCATTTCCCTTTGACTTGCAAAATTGCACCCAAAATTGACCATAATTGTCGCAACGGCGATGACGAGCGCATATTTTGCGCGCTGGACGCACACCTCCGCGATAGATGCGACGTGTTTACGGTTTTCCTCGTTGATATGATGTTTTGTTTCTAAGCCACCAGAGCACAGCGTGAGGAATGGAAGTGTGTAATGTAAAGACAAAGGCTGTTTTAGAGCTGTTTGTTTTTGGGGAGCAGCAGGGGTGTGTATGCGGCTCGGGAGTTTTGCCAGACTGGAGGCCTGCGGTCGTCCTCTTGACCACCCATACCGGGTGCCTGGAGGCCACAAAAATGTTCCCCTGATAACGCAGGCCCACCACAGAGCCTGCGTCCAAATCGGCGGTCTGTGAGAGCGACGCTGCCTGTGAATGTGTGGTGATGCTGTGCGTGTGATACTTTGTTTTAAAACACACAGAATGTAATTGTGCATGTGATCCAGCTGTGTGGAGGTGCTGTTTTTTTGGTTTTGTTTTCAGTTTAAATTAATGTACTACAGTATGTTTTAGCTTGATGTTGTTTTTTATTTAATATTTTGTATTTTTAGAAGATTTTACAGAATGGTTATGATCCATTTATTACTTGTTAACCACATTTTGAGTGATTTTCGTACTTGCGTATAAATACTTAAACATTCTTGAATCAAGATTTACTTTACAAGTAAACTGACTGAAGATATTATGTTTTGTTTTCTGAAAAAGTAATGAAAATTTTGTTAGTTTGCCAATGGGGTACGAAAAATAATATTGTTTAACCTTTGAATTAAGATTACTTTTCTTACTGATAATTTTGCTTGTTTTAGGAAAAAACGAACACAACAAGACATAATATCTTAAGTCATTTTACTTGTAAAGTAAATCTTGATTCAAGAATGTTTAGGTATTTATACGCAAGTACGAAAATCATTTTTTGCAGTGTACGCTCAAAATGTGGTTAACAAGTAATAAATGGATCATAACCATTCTGTAAAATCTTCTAAACATACAAAATATTAAATAAAAAACATTATCAAGTTAAAACATACTGTAGTACATTAATTTAACGGAAAACAAAACTAGTAAAGTAAATCCATCTTGATTAAAGAATGTTTAGATATTTATACTAGAAAACGAGACAAAAATACTAAACAAAAAATATCATTTTTTGACGTGTAGTCCTAAAAAATGAAACTTCCAACTTAAACTGTCGTAAATCTTGAATGCTTTGGAGATCAGACTCTTATTAAAAGAAGAAAACAAAAGTGAAGTTAAAAAGTAAAAAAACAACAACAACAAAAAAAAAAACAATGCAGAAGTTAGCACAAAAATACAATTTGTTATTTTTTTTAATGAAATATATTCCAAAGCATGTTTTGCTTTAAAACTGAGTGTAAATCAAAGCCATAAATCTAAACAAGTTGTGTACCAAATTTGAGGTTAAAAAGTGCAAAAAAGATTTTGTTTGGCGCAGTACCAAACATTTTTGCAAGCTGAAATTAAGTTTCCAATCATTTCCAATGTGGCAATTTTTGACTGCAAATGTGAAGGTATAAGTGACTTTTTTCTGGAATGTTTAACCTTTTCAAATCATGTCAGTGATTTTTAATTTGGATTTTTTTCCCCCTAAATAGCAAGTGCCAAAACCTTTCTTAATTATTTTTTTACTGTCCTGATAAAAAATTCTAAACAAAACAAACAAATAAAAAAGTAACCTTTTTTTGGGTCATTTTGATACAAGAGGGTTAATAACATCTCCCTTAACAAGTATTAAATAAATTAATAAAATAATAATTAAAACAATAAATAAATAAATAATCTTAATTATGACCATGATTATCACATTTACATTTATGCATTTAACAGTGGCTTTCATTCAAAACAATTTAAGAAACACCAACAGTATTCATAATCAATCAATCAATCAATCAATCTTTTATTACAGACTCAATGTCCAAATTTAAAAGACAATGGGACAACGTATACAACCCATAACATCAATCACACAGAATAAAACATAATATTAATGCTAGGTTTCATAAATCTAAATAAAATCATAATATATAATGCTAGCTTTATTAGACAACTAGATTAAGACTTAGACCACTGGATTATAAAGTATAATAATGATTTAAGAAGATATCATCTATCATATATCATTTGTTTCTCAGAGGTTGTTCTTTCATAGATAATCAGATTTAAACTTAAAGTTTCATTTAAGTATCAACTTTGTCTCAGATGTTACTCTTAAGATTCTTTAGAATAAATAGAGTCAAAACATAGTTGAGTTCAGAGTTTATTTTGAAATCTCAGTGTAATATCCTGGCAAATCTAAGTACAGTTTGAGACATAATTGCAATCTTTTCTGAATCTGTAGAGAAGATATGCGAAACTCCTGGGGGATTTTGTTTGCAAAAGAGAAATCTGAAAAGCAGGAATTTTCAGCAAAAGGATAATCGGATTAGATCATGGACAATGCCAGCCAATGGACACATAATATGTAATCGTTTTGGTGAAGTCGCATTTGGTCTGGCTCCAGTCTAGCGTGTGCTGCCCAATTTTCACAAATGATTTTTCACATTGAATATCCTATATCTCCCACAAATATATGTCAGATTAAGCAAGGAAAATGGGCTGCAAATGGTGATTCGCCATCTTTTTATCTTTGTTAGATCAAAAATACAGTAAAAACATTTATTAATTTTTGTAAATCAAAGTTGAATTTTCATCATCATTACTCCAGTCTTCAGTGTCACATGATCCTTCAGAAATCATTCTAATATGCTGATTTGCTGCTCAACAAACATTTATGATTAATATCAAAGTTGAAAACAGTTGTGCTGCACAATATTTTTGTGGAAACCGTCATACAATTTATTTTTCCGGATTCACAGATGAACAGAGAGTTCAAAAGAACAGCATTTATTGGAAATACAATCTTCTGTAACATGTTTTTACTGCCACTTTGAATCAATTTAATGTGCCCCTGCCAAATTTAAGTACCAGTTTCTAACCCGAACGGTTGCTGTCGAATCTGAGTGTGGTTGTGTACTATAACATTGTTGTTATTTCAGTGAGGTAATGGCAGATGGAGCTCTTTCCAGCCATCGTGTTTGCATCCATGACCTGCCGTCTGTTGTCACTCGACAAAGTAATGGAAATACGCGGTTTCATCGCACCAGATTTAAGAAAGAACTCCATGAAGTTCTGAAGAGCGAGATAATTGAGCCGAATGCGGAGCCAGACGTACTGCTGTAGCTGCCACGTTTGACGTGTATTTGGAGTAGTTGTGAATGTTCTCACAGTCTCTCGGATAACGGAACGACAGTGAGAAATAAACCATTCATTTTTGTTTCTCCATTCATGCGTTTACTGTTGTTCTTGGAGCTCTGGCCTTTGAGAGCTAAAAGCAGATTATAGCGCTGGAACGAGAAAGCTGCATTTATCATAAAGATAAAACGTTCATTGTGATGGTGTATGTTTAATACTCCATAAATAACCACTGAACACATGCTGTTATCTTCAAAGAGTCATGTGTGTCTTTTTAATAGGACTGTAGCAAAATCATGATACCTGGAAATCATATAATATTGACTTTCCTTCAACAAATCAAAGGGTTGGGTTGATAGAAAAGTGCAAGAATATTAGAATGATAAAGAATATTAAGAATATAACCTGACAGTTTTTTTTTACATTTTAAAGGAATAATTCATTCAAAATGAACATTTGCGGAAAATTAGTTTGCTCTCAAACCATCCAATATGTGGATGAGTTTGTTTCTTCATCAGATTTGGAGAAATATGGCATTGCATCACTTGCTCACCAGTGGATCCTCTGCAGTGAATGGGTGCCGTCAGAATGAGAGTCCAAACGGCTGATAAAACATCACAATAATAATCCACACCACTCTATTTCATCAGTAAACATCTTGAGAAGACAAAAGCTGAAACAAATCCATCATTAAGACACTTTTAACTAAAATATGAGTCCATAATAATGCTTCCTCCAGTGAAAAAGTCCATCTCCTGTTGTCTCTGACGTCAAAATCCAGCCACAGATTTAGTTTCAAGCTGTTTTGGCTTGTGCAGATTTCTCTCCTGATTCAGACCAGACCATTTTTTTTTACAGGAGGAAGTGTTATTATGGATTATATACTCGTATTTTAGCCAAAAGCAACTGTTTACAGTTTAAAAAAAACATCTTAATGAGAAATTCAGCTTTTGTGTTTAAAAGTTAAAATTAACAGTAAATGAGAATATCTTGATTTTAGTGTTGGTGAATTATTCCTTCAATAAAAATGACTGCTGCATGGACCCGCCTCATCCGACGTTTCACAAAAGATTTATAAAAGTGACATATGTGAGATTTGACCCTGTGTTGACTCAAGAAACCCTGAGTTTCCACTTTAAGCTGATCATCTGTTATCGTTCTCAAAATAACGCTTCATGGCTCATTTGCACCATCTGCTGGTAATTTACTTGAGGATAAACACATCCTTTGCATTGGTTAAGCATCAGCAAATTATTATTGTTGTTATTTTTTTGCTTTCAAAGGCCACACACATTCATTTCTGAAATACTGAATTAATTCTTATTTAAATCGTTTGATCTAGACTGTAGGCCTAAATGTGTTTCCATCTTCACACAGTAAAAGCACCAGCAGCATCTGGATGTGTGTAACCTTTTCTGTCCTATTTAAGGATGCATGAAATTGTTTTAAAGTGACAGTAAAGACATTTAGAATATATTTCAAATAAGTGCTGTTCTTTTGAACTTTCTATTCATCTGTGAATCCTGAAAATAAAATGTATCACAGTTTCCACAAAAAAATTGTGCAGCTCAACTTTTTTCAACATTGATAATAAACAGAAATGTTTCTCGAGCAGCAAATCAGCATAATTATTTCTGAAGGATGTGACACTAAAGACCGAATGATGCTGAAAATTCAGCTTTGATCACAGAAATAAATTACATTTGAACAGATATTCACATTGAAAACAGCTATTTGAAATTGTAATAATATTTAATAATATTTCTGATTTTACTATATTTTTTTGTGTGTGTGTGTGTGTATGAGTCAAAGACTTTAAGATGCCCACATCAAAAGAAATTTACAAAAGTGAATTTAATTTCCACAGAAAGCACATTAAATGTAAGTAAAGTGTCTACTTTTAAGTTTTCAAATAAGTTTTTGAACAATAACATCAAAATTTGGTTAAAATAATGTTACCTTGTCATTCAGTGTAACACAATATTTATGTAAAAAGTCAAACAACATGCTTAATCTGACTTATTAAAAAGGACCATATTAAAATATATAAAAGAATAAGGGAGCATATTAAATTTTATTGTGTTTTAAATGAGTAAAAAAATCTTACTGACTAATGTAAGAACCTAGGATAGTGGCAAATTTTAAAAAAGTAGAATTACAACTAATTGGTATATGGGGTGAAATTAATTAATCTTTTAATATGTCATAAATTGATTGTGTTGTAAAAATGCCTGACAAAATTGTTTTACTTAATGACATTTTAGTGGGTGTCTTCTGAAAATTAGGGAAAATGTATTATATTTATTTTTGCTCAGAAAAACAAAAAAACAAAACAAAACAAAAATGGAATTAAATTAAACAGATTTTTTTTTTTTTTGGAAAAACAATTTAAAGCAGTATTACACTTATTGTTTTTAAACTTTGTCTTTGACATATATGTATATATATGCAGAAACATTAAATCAATCTTGCCGACTTTGAACTAAAAATATTGGTTATTTTATGCAACTCACTAATGTTATATATTGGACACACTGGAGTTAAAATGTTGCATTAGATAAAAACACATCAAACAGAGTTTAAGCTGTCAGGTTTTGCTCAGTGCAAATGCTCAAATTCAATGCAATTCAGGCACTGAATTGACTTAATGGCTTAAACTATTTTTTTAGGGTCACTTTATATGATCTGATTGTTTATGAATCACACTGGTGATTCTTTTGGATTGTGATGTCATTGATTTACACCTGTTGCATCCATCACGTTTAAGTTGCATATATGCAAACAACTTAGAAGAGCTTCTGCAGAGCTGGTCTCAGATCAGCTGCGCGCGGTCAGTCGTGTCTGCGTTGTCGCTGTATGGTCAGTGGCTGATAGCGGACATGTGTGCGGTCCCGTCCAGATGGTAAGGTCAGTCCTCGTTTCAGGTTAACTCTAATTAGCTTCCCTTCCTCCCTACAGCGACTGCTACAGTTTCCCCACGATAAAAAAAAATGGTCATCCATACTGTAAGATCTAAGGCCACCCAAAAGCATCCCAGTGTGGAAATAAATGTAAACGTTTATTGGGAGCCGTAGCCATTTTATGAAGCGCCATTGACAGATACAGCAGAGTGATTTATTCCTCTGGCTCACCGGCGGCTCCTGTGGGAAACGTTACTGAATATTGAGGTTATAGAGGATGTAAAACAAACCCACAGTGTCATCATGTAAGGCCTGTAAAAGCACAGGAACACGGCGCCACGGTACCGTTAAACTCCTCTCGTGCTCTGTTCGGTGGTTCTTCGCGTTCCTGAAGGGTAAGGGGCCGTTCACATGGAACCGCTCTTGCATTTAAGAACAGCTGGATGAAGCACAACAGATCACTGAGGTCTAAAAAGATGTGTGTTTACAAGCTGGATTTCCTTGAACTTAACACAGCATCTTCAAATACTGCACTTCTTGCACGAAATGCTGAAAAAAACAGATATTTTGGTCAAAGATGTCTGTCGAGCGCTTGTTTGTGGAACATCCGTTTTTATTTATTTTATTTTTAAATAAATGTTTTTTTTCTTTTTGTTATATGGAGGTTGCATTAAAAAATATTATTATTTTTTATTGTTCCTTAGTTTATCTGTACTATTTTTAAAGTATAGAGTTTGTTTTCAGCCTTAAATTCAGTCTTAAAATATGGCATTTAAAATAGGACATTAAGTGTCCAGTTATATACAATAAATAAATAAATAAAATAAACGTTTACATTACATTTAGGCATTTAGCAGATGCTTTTATCCAAAGCAATTTACAGAAGAGGACAATCAACAAAAGAACAATAACATGAAAGTGCTATGACAAGCCTCAGTTTGCCTAACGCAGTACATGTAGCAAGGTTTTTTTTTTTAAAGTTATATAATAAATAAATAAATAAAAAAGAAAATGGATAGAATAGAAAAAGCAAAAGCAAACTATAGTGTTAGAGGCCTTACGAAAAGAACAGAGAAGCTAGAGTTATTTATTTGTTTATTTTTTTTAAACAAGTAAGTAAATAAATAGTATAAAAGGGCACTTTTTTTTTTTTTTTTTTTTTTAAAGAATAGAATTATTATTAGAATAGAGAGTGCTAGAGTTAGAGGAAATTTATACAAATCAAATTACACTTAAAATGAGCACTTAAATATACTAAAATATTTTAATATATGAAACGTATGTCCAAACAAACAAAACAAAAAACAAAATTGTCATTTTGGACTTTGAATGAATTCTTTGTAGATTAAAGTTCATTATTAACCACACTGAAAAGCATATTTACTTACATCTACATGATCAATTAACAAATATTAATAAAAGTAATAATCATAATGATAACAATATATTAAATGTGTTACTATTTTATATTTAAGTTAAATTTTTTTAACTTAGCTGTAGGAGAAATGCGTTTGTGGCTGTAAATTTGCACATTTGCCACCTGGTGACACTTCGCTTGTACATTTTGGGTCATTTTTAGCGTGTAAGTACCATCTCATAAACATTTATCAAGTATTAACAGTATTGGAAGTTGTATTTTATCTGAAGAAGACCACTGCAGTAAACTCATCTACTGTATTCAACTGCGAGAAGAGGCTCTTGGGTAATGGGTAATTATGAAGCCACATGGGAGAGCTCTTTTTCCTGTGAGCTTCTCATATTTAACATTGTAATGTTATTGATACATTTTCATAAATAGTCATTGATACTGAGGTACTGCTTTAACTCTGCATAATGACACTCTGGGCTGAAGCGTTTCTCCTGTGTGTCGTGTTTGTGGGCTCACGATGGTCAGTGACCGCAGCAGTCGTTCAGTCAGTCAGTCTGGTCTCTGTGTGTGTTTATAGACAGACACACAGGCTGAACTTCAGTTCCTGTAAGGCCCATATTTCAGGGCTTTGTCCGCACCTCACGGCAAATCCAGTTCTGTAAAAATAACCTGTGATCCCTCTGGAGCTTCAATGGATTGTGCAGATGTTTCTTTTCAGGAAGCTGACAACATAGAATAGAGTGTGAAAGGAGTGCGTTATGAAGCTCAGAGAAAGAGAGAGATCACGGATAGATGTCTTCAAGAACCCCATCTGTTAGGGGTAACGCTTTACAAGTAATAGGAGTTACATAATCAGATTACTTTTTTCAAGTAACTACGCATTACTTTTTAATTTACAAGAAAAGAGATACCTTTTCAAATAATAGTTACTTTTTTTGCCATTTATTGATTAAAAGCTCTCCTGTCTCCTTATTGAGAGAAATCAGGAGTAAGATGTCACTTTAGTTCTAGACTAAATGTGAACATGCATTCATTCACCTCACTCACAACAATTCAGATTCAGTATTCCTTAAAATAAAAAACATTGAAATGCAACTCAGAATATGATGCAAACTTGCAATAATTAAATATGTTAAATAATACCAAAACATCCTATTTAATCCCATTTTTATTAACCAGTGTCTTTGCTGCTGACCTTCCATCATCCAAATCAATCACACTAATAAGCAAAAATTACTCGCATTGTTTAACTAACATTTTTTTTTTAAATTATAGAGTGTTGAACTTTCTTCTCATGTGTTCTACTGTATAGATGTGAATTTACTTTTCCTTCAGGCTTTTGGTATGTTAATTTTCCAAAAATATAACTTTTTATATTAAAAACAAACAAGCAAGCCCTGGCCAGATTTAAAAAGTAACACAAAAGTAATGTAAAGCATTACTTTCCATACAAAGTAACAAAGTAATACAATATTGTAATGCATCACTTTTAAAAGTAACTTTCCCCAACACTGGTTACTGCAGAGTTGAGTAGAAAAATATCCATTCTCATTTATCTGTCATTTATCCTACTGACCTTTCTTTCTTTCTTTCTTTCTTTCTTACTATAGTTTGTTTCATCATTCCTTCCTTGATTTTATTTTTATCGTTGTTAAATTTGTCGTCCATTTGTTTGTTCTATTTTTTTCTATTCTTCGTTCATTTTTTATATTGCTCACTTGATCATTGTTTGTTCCATCATCCGTTCTTTTGTCTTATCATTTGTTCTTCCATTGTTTGTTCCTTCTTTGTATCTCTGGTTCTTTAGTGCGATCATTCTATCGTTTATTAGTTTTTTTAGTGTAACATTAATTGTGTTGTCCATATTGTTTATTTCATATCTTCTTTTGATCTATCTATCTATCTATCTATCTATCTATCTATCTATCTATCTATCTATCTATCTATCTATCTATCGTTTGTGTGTTCTACCAATCTCTAAGGTTAAGATCTTTGTAAATCTCAATGATTTGAAACAGCAGCTCTAACATGAAACATTTATTTGGAAAAACAACGAAAACATTACATATGGTTAGAATCATTTCAGTCTTTATTGCACGGTTGAGGAACAGGCTGAAGCTGTGATAAATACAGTACATACGTTAATCGTTGAAACAGGCATATCTGAAATTTGTATAAGTTGCAATCTCTGACGGCAAGGCACCGTTAAAACTGCAGTTAAGGTGAACGGGTGGGTCACAGTGAGCTGCCATCAGCACCATTTGCAGCTCAGATTTGATTAATTAAAAACAGTATTCAGTATGTGGTAGGCTAATATAACAGACTTCACATTCTTACAGACAAAAAAATAGTGTGTCAATTTGTGACTAGCGTTTTGTTCACATGAATTGTTTCTGAAGCTGTAACGCCTCCTTGTGGACACTTCCTGGAACTGCAGGAACTGAGCTTAGGTTTGTCACTAGTTGAGCCAGCTGCTGGGAAATAAAAATAGGCCATGTTAACTAAAGCTTGTTTATCAGTTGAATTATTCATTTAGTCAGTCAGTCAGTCATCTCTTTATGTATTATTTTAATTTAAAATAACCCCATTAAAGGGACAGTTCACCCAAAAATGAAAATTTGTCATCTTTTACTCAACCATATGTCAACCCAAACTGTCTGAACGCTTCTTCTTCTGTGAAATGTAAAAAAAGATATTTTGAAGAATGTTGGTAACGAAATGGTTTTGGGTCCCAGTGACAAAAATACTATGGAAGTTCATCAATGAGCAGTGTTGGGGGTAACACATTACAAGTACCACAAGTTACATAATCAGATTACTTTTTTCAAGTAACTAGTAAAGTAACACATTACTTTTTCATTTACAAGAGTTGCTTTTTCAAAAAAATAATGCCACTTTTTGTTTTCTTTTATTTATTTAATCCCATTTTATTAACCAATGTCTCTGCTGCTGACTTTTGTTGATCCAGTTCAACCATACTAATAAGCAAAACTTACTTTTAACTTTACTTTTAACTAACATTTGTGCTTCATTTTTCTCATTGCTGAAGAGTGTTGAACATCCTTCTTCTACAGTTCTACTGTACAGACGTGAATTTACTTTTCCTTCAGCCGTAGGCTTATTTATTTCACTTTTTGGTGTGAAAGGGCTTTTATGTTTGCTAAAAATCTAACTTTTTATATTAAAAACAAACAAGCAAGCCCTGTCCAGATTTGAAAAGTAACGCATAAGTAATGTAACGCATTACTTTCCATAAAAAGTAACTAAGTAATGTAATTAGTTACAATTTTAGATGGTAACGCAATATTGTAATGCATTACTTTTAAAAGTAACTTTGCCCAACACTGTCAATGGGACCTGAAACTATTTGGTTACCAACATTTTAAATAATATCTTATGATGGACAGGTAATGACAGAATTTCATTTTGGAGTGAATGTGACTTTTCACATTTTTTTGGTTAGAAATCTGTGTAATTCTGCGGAATGTATTCAAATGCTGAGCAGTTGAAAATCTGCAATCAATTAATAAATCAAATGTATTTGATTACATTGCACACAAGTTTCATATGAACTGTTTTTAATAATATGTACATTTTGCTGAAATAGAAACATCTAAATGCCTGTAATAACTTGTTTTCATGACCGATTTATTTAGACATACTTTAAGGAGCATTAGAACGACATTTATTGTTTGAATTGCTGATATTTGGGTGCATCAGTATAATCAGGGCTTACCGAAGCTTGGCTTCTTGTCCAGTCAAGTAAATACAGGCAATGATCAGCACCACAGACTGCAAACGCTCAGTCCGCTTCAGGTCTCAGTGCTCATCCTTTATGTATTTCAGAGGACCTGTAGACACAAACAATATTGTTTTAGTCCAATACATTTATCTGGGATCAATTGAATGAGTGTCCTTATGATAGTAAAGTCTAGCTTGCATCCTATGTTTGGTGTGGGTGTGTTTAGTTGAAGCTTGAGATCCTGCACATGTTGACGTTGCTTTTACAAGTTCAGGATTATCCCTAGAAAGCATTAAGAAGCTGTTTGTATGTGTGTGGGTGTGTGAATGTCTGCAATGCCACTGTCACGACTTAACATTTGGAGGATGACATCAAGCAGCTCTGACTCTGGAAAGCAGAAGGCATGCATGTTAGAGTATGAGAGCAAGTACCCAAAACCCTTGCGGTAATGTTATGGAAAACAGTTAGGAAAGTCCATCAAGGAAAGTCGGACTCCCCAGCTCCGCTCCGTTTTGACTTTTCTAACCCCTCTGAAGGATCCATCCTCTCCCATAATCCACCAGGATTCTTCTATGACCTTCCTTCCCAGGAGAAGAGATGATTAAATGCCCATCTGACATCTTTCGTGGTTCAGCTGCAGGTCAGTTGGCCTATTTTCTCTGATATAGGTGGAAGTGTTCCTTAACAACATAAAACATGATCCAAGTTACTGTAAACACCATTTAGCGACGCTGTTCGGTTTGAATATTTTAATTAAAAAAAAAAAAGAAAAATTAAGATTCAAAATGTATTAAAACATAAATTTAAATTGTTAATTAATTTTTAAAAATTAATTAAATATTAAGATTTGAAAACAAGCTTTTTCAAAGAAATCTCTTAACGTGCACACCAAGGCTTTATTTATTTGATCAATAATACAGTAATAGTGAGATTAATTCTTACAGTTTAAAATAACTTCCATTTTTATTTATTTTCAAATAAAAATTTCTGATAATAATCAGCATATTAGAATGATTTCTGAAGGATCTGGCGTAATGATGCTGAAAATTCAGATTTGATCACAGGAATTAATTAGAGTTGTTTTTTTTTTAACCATTAAAAAAATCTTAATTACCTAACGTTTGCCATGTAGTTCTAATTCAGGTATTTTTTCATCAAAATAATTTAGTCCATGCTATCTCAGTCTTTTAAAGAAGGCAAATGGATCAGAATTTCCAAATGACATAATATTAAATCCGTTCTCAATACCTTGAGCAGGACGGCAGAGAAGCAGCTGCACTTCTGAAGGAGAATTCCTCAATAACTGTAGCACTTTCTGCGGGGTCAGAGGTCACAGGACTAATAGTTAGTTAGTAAACAGGAAATATGATTGGCTTTTCAGCCAACATCTTTTCATTTAATACATTTCAGAATAACTGATTAACAGATCCTGGCCGTTTACACGTTTTACTGTATTCCTGTGGATGGAATGGATGGAGAAACGCTCCATCATTACCTGATAGGACAGGCCCTTCAGCGACTCTCCATTAATAGACAGAATGACGTCTCCCTCCCGAATCTTTCCGCTCTCCTCTGCCGGCTGACCTGGGAACAGCGTTCTGATTCGCACGATGGAGCCAGAGTCGAGGGACGTGTCCAGCTCTGTGATGAAAAAGCTGAAGCCCAGACCGTTCAGTCTCTTCTTGAGAGTCACCTCCTGAACGTTATCTGAGGACAGAATTAGAGCGATTTAAAAATACTAATTAGTGATATAAAGCAAGGTCTGAATAGCTGGCAGATACAGCCTCTCAATCCTGTTGTTGTTTTTCCAACTCAGTCCTGATATTCTAAAGCACCAGGATGATTTTTTTTTCCAAAACTGAAATTAAAGTTTGTTTTTAATTGAGCCTAAAACCAAAACTGAAAATAAATTGTAATAATCAATAATCAAATGTAATAATCTAAACTAGTGCTGCCAAATTAATCGCATCCAAAATAAGTTTTTGTTTACATAATATATGTGTGTGTGTATTGTGTATGTTTGTTATGTATATATAAATACACACACATACAGTATATATATATATATATATATACTGAAAATATTTACGTATATATTATGTATACATTTATATTCATATAATTGATATATATATAAATATTTTTAAATATATAAACATAATTTTTCTTAAAAATGTACATGCCTGTGTGTGTATTTATATATACATGATAAATATACACTGTACACACACATAACATTATGTAAAAAAAAACTTATTTGTGATTTGATTAATCACGATTAATCGTTTGACAGCACTAATCAAAACAAAACTAAATACTGAGTTGTATAAAAGCTTTTAAGGTGCATGTAAGACTGCTTTTTAAGGATACTTAAATTCCAATTTGTTATTGAAATCTAAACATTTAAATTGTTTTCATGGCAGATTTATTCAAACACATTAAATAAAGGAGACAACATTAAGTAAAAATATAATTAATATGCAATATACCGCATATATTTATCAAAAAAAAATTTCTAGCTAACTATCGAGCTACAGACTTTGCTTTACAGAGTTAAATGTAACGTTACATAATTGTTTACAAGCTGTTTTATTTACATATGCTTATTGTTGCTTAGTTTTATTAATATATGTGCTTATTTTGTGCTATAACTAGTAGTAAATTGGAAGAGATGATCGATTTACTTGCCGCTTGAACTAAGCGATCTGCCACATCTAAACCACATTTATTGTTTGAATTTTCTTCTAAAATTGGCAGAAATTAAAAGCTTAGACTTTTTTTGTCTGTTTATATATGAATAAAATCCTAAATGAAATCTGTTTGTCATATAAAGCGATCATGTCTTTTGAAAAGACTTACATTAAACGGCTCGACTCATACTTTATGAATTTTGTCTACATATGCTATAAATGAATGGACTGAAATTAGAGGGATTGCAGTAACCCATTAAGACCTCTGCAAACAACACTTAAGACATTTCCTATGCCATTTAACAGTTTGTACGGTGAATTTAATGTCTATTTACAAATGCAAAGAAACTTCTCACACCGGAATGTTTATTTTCTCACCTGAATATTAACAAAATTCATCCTAAGCTGCTAGCAAGCTTCGCAGTTCATGGTGCTTTTCTAAACAAGTTTCCACTAGTTTGACTTTAAATTACCATCGGACACGAAGCTGTAGTCTCTGGGCTTGAGGCCGAAGGGTCTGGTCATGGTGATGGCAGGGCAGCTGTTCCTCATCGGTGTCCCTGCAGGACTGGGCGTGCGGATGGTGAGTTTGTCCCGTAACACAGGCTTTACAGCGTCTCGCTGCAGAACAGAGCTTCCGTCCCGCTCCAGCACCAGACTCACCACCTGACAGCATTCAAAGAGAAGTCCACTTCCAGAACAAAAATTTACAGATAATTTACTCACCCCCTTTGTCATCCAAGATGTTCATGTCTTTCTTTCTTCAGTCGATAAGAAATTGTGTTTCTTAAGAAAATCGTTCCTGAATTGTTCTCCATATAGTGGACTTCAATGGTGCCCCCAAGTTTGAACTTCCAAAAAGCAGTTTAAATACGGCTTCAAAGGGCTCTAAACGATTCCAGCTGAGGAAGAAGGGTCTTATCTAGCAAAATGATCAGCCATTTTCGAAACAAATTGACAATTTATATACTTTTAACCTCAAACACTCGTCTTGTCTAAGTATGCATGAACTCAGTTTTTTTTCCAGTACAGTACAGTATGTCAAAAAACTCCCATCTCATTTTCTTCCCCAACTTCAAAATTGTCCTACATCGCTGCGGAAGTACCGACCCAGTGTTTACAAAGTGAACATGCAAAGAAGATCAGACGCCCTTTAAAAAAAGATGTAAAACAGCGATGTTAGGCGATTTTGATGTTGAAGAAGAAAATGAGATGGGAGTTTTTCCACATACCCCAACTGTAACTGTAATCAGGCTACTTTAACACTGTTGCCGTGGGTTGTTTTTCATGTCCAGTAATTTAATATTTAGCCCCTTGAATGCTAATTTTACCAGGGGAACCTCACCAAAAAACGTGTATTTAACTACCCAGAACACGATTTTTAAGAAGGTACTCCCCTCAAAACGCGATTGGGCTAGTTTTGAATAGCAGTTGGGCTTTTTTTTTTTTTTGTGAAAACCTGGCAACCCTGATTACACAGACTGTGCATGCACATCACAGAGATGAGACAGGACGAGTTTTTGAGGTTAAAAAGTAAATAAATTGTCAATTTGTTTGAAAAAATGGCCATTCGTTTTGCTAGATAAGACACTTCTTCCTCAGCTGGGATTGTTTAGAACAATTTAAAGCTTTATTTAAACTGCATTTTGGAAGTTCAAACTTGGGAGCACCACTGAAGTCCATTGAAGTTAATTTCTTATTGGCTGAAGAAAGAAAGACATGAACATCTTGGATGACAAGAGGGTGAGCACATTATCTGTACATTTTTGTTCTGGAAGTGGACTTCTCCTTTAACACAAACACCAGTTCAGATGAAGCCTGGCATATGAAATAATAACCAGAAAAATCTGTCTTTTCTGAAATGGAACAGTTTATTGAACCTTTAAAAAAAGAAAAAAAAAATGCCTGCTTTTTTTTGAGTATCACATTTGAGGCATAAGGGTTTTATGACTCACATAGTATGATATAGTGAGAATATGAAGCTCGGTTTTATTCAGAGACTTACACTGCGCAAAAATTCTAATGCAGATGCTAATATTAATATGATGAATCAATGAGATCTTCATAACAGTATAACAGATATTTATATAATGTGGATATTTGTACAGTTATATTAAAAGACCTTTTCCTTGCTAAAAAAAAAAAGTTTAACAGCAAAGTTTTGATCATGTTGATCATTAGAGCTGTTAGAAATGTATCAGATACGATACTATGGGATTTATACGGTTATTTTCTGATTTAAAATAGACAGAATATGAGTTCAGTACGCAATAATTGAATTGCTAAAAACAAGCAGTGATTACAGCTGATTATGTAAAGATGGGACTAGTGTGTAGTTGCCACGAGAGGGAGAGAGACAGACACAGATTACCTCTCCTGTTCTTGCCAAACATTCAGCCGCCTGCTGATCTGTGAATCCCTGCAGTCTGGTGCCATCCACTTCCAACAGCCTGTCTCCTGACACACACACACACACACACACAATATCGTCATTCCCTAGTCGTCACAAATGACTCAACCAAACCGGCACATTCTCACAACCATTTATTGAACTGATGGGTGAGTGCAATAAATCTCAATCCAGTCCATCATACCTGTAACAGCAGTGAGAACAGAAACACGCACCTGTCTGGATACGTCCATCTTGTTCAGCCGCTCCACCAGGTACCAGACTCTTGATGTAAATACCTCCATAACGGAGACCCGTATTCACTCCACCCTGTACATTCACACATCAAGATGCACAGTTATACAACATAGTTACACGACAGTTGTGCAAGATTCACTTTTTTAACCTATCTATGTCTTTATTTAAGAAAGAATCCCCTGTGGAAAGAGGTGCACTTAAGTGTATTGAATGTGCACTTGTAGTGTACTTAAAATATTAAAAGTATATTTTTAAAAACTACTTGGAGATAATACAATATTAATAAAAAAAAAATATGGCTGCAAGCAGTGATTACCAGGGTTCAAGCGCTTTAGGTATTTAAGCACATAAGGAAAAAGACATTACATATTATTTAGCAAACCTATAACCACCTAAATCAATTATTAAAAAAGCATTTACCATTTACTATGGAAAATTATGTTTTTATAACATTTTTGACTGTTACAGCAACAGCTGTGGTCCAATCTCCCTGAAACTTTGCATGCTTGTTTAGAATCACTTGTCTGTTTTCGTTTAGATTTTATAGGTTTTTGGGTATATTTGAACAGGCCCCTTTTCTAAAGGACCTGGTTACAGCTTCCCAAAGGGTAAATTTAAAAATGTTTTTGATAATTATTGACCTAGAGAGTCCAGAGAATTGCACTGCTGTGGTTTTTTCCTGAGTGAAATCCTCGGAATAGTTTGCAAACGTAGGTTTTTCACATCTTCTCAATCATTTAAAAAACGGTTTGATTGACAGCGGTGGCTCGAGAGGCAAAGTTGTTCGGAACAAGGAGGTCTATCATACGATACGAATATCGTGTGTATGTGCGGAAAACCACGCAACATACAATAATTTTTTTTGTTTTGTTCTGATAAGCCTCCGTTAACCTTGTCTAATAGGTGCTGAAACTTCGTCAGCCAATGTCGGCCATGTTTTTTGAGATACATTTTTTGAGATGTCCTTGTAGACACTTTTGGCACTTTGGACCAAGGCTGTGCACAGCTATTTTCATGTTGATAGGCCAAATGTTTGCCTAGTTATAGCCATTTTTATGTTTTTTTTCCTCTTATAGCGCCACCAAGTGGCCAATATCCAAGATTTTTTCCCTGTGACCTCAACTTGAGCTCTTACATAAGTGTGCCAAGTTTGGTGAAGATATCTCATTCCATTCAGGAGTTATAGACATTTAACTAAAAGTGGTCACGCCCCCTTTGAACGTTTTGCCGTCCATTTGCGACAAAGAGTTGAAAGTTCAACTTTTTTTTGATAATTATTGATATTCACCGTCTAGAGAATCTTTCTGCACTGGTTTGGTTGGTTTTGCAAAAAATGCAAAATGCCCCAAGATTTTGCCTCAGGATTGGCATGTTTTGTCCGGCATAAGCCAAGAATTCCAACGACATAAGACACTTGAGCCTGCAACTGGCGGTTCAGGAGTCATGAGCGATTTCGTACTTTTCCTTCAGGGTGATTGGGGCGCACTTTGCAGGTGGTACCACCATCCTTCCAAGTTTCAAGTCTCTAGGACTTACGGTTTGATCTGCACAATCAGTTTTACGTTAAAGCTACTTAGTGTACTGAAAGAGAGTATGTTTTTTAAACAGGCCCATTAAGGTCATGACTATTAAGTATTAAACTGCAACTTCATCAGAAAAATGGGTAATTGCAAATATATTTAAACACATGACAGACAAGGTTCAATAGAAATGACATTAAAATATACATTAGATTACTCTAAATGTGCATCAGCAGCTGTTTTACCATATCAAGCTATTACTATATAACTTTATTTCTAAGACAATAAAAGTAATTATGAAATTGCATAAAAATATAGTGAAGTTCTACTGAAGTGGGGCGAAAAAAAAAAGTATATTTTTCTAATAACAAGTACTGTTTTTAAAATAATTCAGAAGTGTAGTTGTTTTCAGTACAGGTCAGCACATTGATCATTGGTTTTTGTGTCTGAGGGTATTGTCTTCTAAACTCTGACATTTCGTCGAATGCCTCTCAAGCTGCTTAACCTCATTTAGAGCGATTAGCCGTAGCCCGTATTTAGGCTGTGATTCGTGCTTCCAGACGCGCACCGCTATAGTCATGTGACGGCTCTCCCTCTTTGGCCTTCGGCTGCCGATTCACTTTGACCTTCTGTGATACACTGACCCTGTGGAAGCCAATGCTAACAACGGCTAACTCAAAAAGTATTGAGAATGCTAAGGTGTTCTTCCCTTACAAAAAAGAAGTTTGCTATCAGTATACTTGGCTAGCTGGCTTATACCGACAGAAAAGTTGAAGTACTTAATCTTTTCATTGAGATATACTTAAGAAAAGTATAATTATGTATTCTAAGATTATTTGGGTTGTAGTTGTTTTAGTCTTTTGACAGAGTACCTAATTAATACTTTTTACGTAGTATTTCAAAATATGTCTGACATACTAACTGATAAACTGACATGTTCAAGTTTATTTTATTAAGTTAACTTATTAGTAAGTGCATTTCAAATTTATTTTTCCAAGTATACTTTACATAGTAAGTATCAATGCACTAGTATATACTTGTAGTGTTTCTTTGGAGTAAGTTGGCCCAATTTTTATTAAACAGACCTAGTTCTCTATCTTATAATATACTTATGTAATATAGTGCATTACAACTATATTACAAGTTGTACTGTTAAATTTACTAGTTATGTACTTCTAACTTGTTTTGTTAGTTTATAAAAGTACATTTTATAGATGTATAGTTGCAATACTAAATGAACACTTACATTTATTAGTGTTAAAATACACTTAAATAAGTAAGTATACTTTTATAAACTGAACGATGAGCCAATTTAGTCCCAAGAAGGTTTGAGTACAAATACAAGTATACTACTAATACACTGATATAGTATATTAACCACATAAAAAGTGTACTTGGAAAATATACTTTGTTTACTTAATAAAACTTTAACTTTATTTTTGTAAGGTTGTCTCAGCTGAATTTATATTTTTTATTTCAAAACTTGCGTGTCCCCTAGTGAAAAATAAATATAATACATTTATTTCATGCTACGTATACTACAAATATATTTACATATTATGCACTTAATAAAAATACTCTGCAGTTGTACTTTTAGTATACTAAACTGGTATATTTAAAGTCCGCTAAATTGGAACAACGAATTTTGTACTTAATGCACTTTAATTGCACAGAAGTAGTGCTGAAGTCCAGCTAAAGATATACGTACGTATATTTGATTGTGTTAAAGTGAAACTGTTGCAAGTATACTTTAGGTACACTTTAAATATTTTGCATTTATAGGCCGATATTATTTAAAGATCTTACAATCCTCATCAATAGTGAAATTAAAACATATTTTAGGCTTACTATTAAGAAATGTGCATTGTGCACAAGTTGTACTCCAGATAAAGTTTAATTGATTGTTTATATCAGTAAGTCTTAAACGATACTATGCTTAGCATAAAATAAGTGCATTCTAAATCTATTTTTCACTAGGGTCCACAATTATTTAGTCTCAAAATCTATAAAACTATAAAAGGCAGTGTGCTTACGGCAATACTGATGCCCAGACTCCCTGCAGATTTCTGAAGCTTCACATTAAACTCTTCAGGTCTCAGACTGATGAGAGACGCTGACCTGGAATAATCGTCCTGATACACAAAAAACAGACAGAACAGACACAACTATCAGTTTCTCTTTCACTCCTATCTTTCTTATAAGATGATACAGGATTCTAATGGATATAAAGTATATCTTTTTGACATTATAAATGTCCTTACCTTTTTGAATTGTATTCAAATTTTATTCCGTTTCTTTAAATCAAAGCAATGTGGAAACTAAAATACTTTTTTAGAATTTTTCAGATTCACACAAACATTGATAGAACAGCAAAAGCCACATTTCCTTGGCCTGAAGGAAGTTTCCAGTACCTGAGCGTTTATAATGCGAACCTCGGGAACATGGAGGCGGTTTGTTCCTTTAGGGGTCATCATAACGTTGACCAGCTCGTCCAGATAGTCGTCTCCTGCTCGACTGTCGGCCAGTATGGTGCTCTGAGACTCGTAGTTCCTCTCGGCCAGATGACCAGCGCCTTCACGCTTAGACAGAGCTGAAAGTTTCACAACACATTATTTATTTTATTCATCTCTGAGCAGAATTATATGAGCAGTGCTGGCTTTTAACTTAAACTACACTCTAGAAAGAAACTCACTCACGATAAATGCATGGTTGCAAGTTAAAAATTCTAATTTATTGACAGTTTAGTTTATCTTTAATAAACCTTTTAAGTTGCAAACATTATTTTGAACATCAGTGTAATTTTTAATAAGTTGTTAACTGAAATTGTCTTGATAACTTTAAAAACTAGGCGGTTTCCACCATGATTTACACACAAGTGGATGAATAAATCTTGAAATTATGTGTTATTTTATGTGTTTTTTAGTTAATAGAAAGACTAGTGTTTAATGCTGTTATATTTGATATTTGTGACCCTGGACCACAAAACCAGTCTTAAGTATCACAGGTATATTTGTAGCAGTAGTCAACAATACATTGTATGAGTCAAAATGATCGATTTTTCTTTTATGCCAAAAAACATTGGGATATTAAGTAAAGATCATCTTCCATAAAGATATTTTGTAAATTTCCTACTGTAAATATATCAAAACTTAATTTTTGATTAGAAATATGCATTGCTAAGAACTTCATTTGGACAACTTTAAAGATGATTTTCTCAGTATTTAGATTTTTTGCACCTTGATTCAGATTCCAAATATTGTCCTATCCTAACAAACCATACATGAATGGAAAGCTTATTTATTCAGCTTTCAGAAAATCTTTTCAGAAAAAAATTACCCTTATGACCGGTTTTGTGGTCCAGGGTCACATCTAAAGGAGTTTCTGTTTAGGTTTTTGTAGATATAAATATTATATAGCCATACACTACATTGACCATCTAAACAATGACTGTGATAATGAATATTCTGCTTGTTTGTCAAATTTACATGTTAAATAGGTTAAATTTGCAAATGCTGTGCTAGGAGTTGATTTGAACTGATATAGACAAAATTAATTGGTTCCAGAGCTGACACTCAATTATGTTGAGATTAGTTGGAATATAATTAACTTAAAAAATCAAGTTCCTCTAGTTTGATGCAGACTGTTGTGTTCATTTATTTGGTAAAGCCAGTGTTCATTTAAAAATGTTATGTTCGTTTTTGTATTTTCCATTTTTATTTTAATTTTATTTAACAGAGTGTCTTTTTACACTAAGTGCAAATAGCCTGTCTTGTTGGCAGAGGCTATTTACACTAACTCCGCCCACAAACATGTGATTGGTTTAGTCAACACTACGAAAGATGCCTGTTAAACAACAGTGCCAGTGGTGCATTTGATAAAGTGCATGTTGTAGTCTTTTTGACGCTTTCGACCAGGGTTCGAATCCACTTTTTGACTAACTTTTTTTCTCCCTTTTCAAATCTCATATCATATTGGAAAGGCATTTATTTTCAATAAAAAATAAGGAAATTAAGGTTGAAATTAAAGTATCGGTTAAGGTTAGGGCTTGTTGTCCCAATAAGGCAGCATCCATTTAATAATGTGAATTAAAACTATAGTTTACACTCAATACGATATTATTGCATACTGTTTTATAATGTACTACAATACTGAGGTGTGTAACACCCCTTGAACTGTTTTTGTTGGTTTTGCCCATTGTCACACCCCATTGGACTGTTTAAGTTGGTTTTTCCCTGCTGTGCCCATATTTGGTTCTTCCTACCCTCGTTGTGTCCTAATTGGTTTACTAACTTCACCTGTTTGTGTCTCATTAGCCACTCTTTATAAGTTGTATTCAGTTTTATGTCTGTGTCCGATCTCAAGGTTATTTTGGTTGTGTTTTCTCCTGCCCTCCGTGGAATTAGCTGTTTGGATTTGATTAAAGATTCCTATCGTGTTAATCTCGTCTTCGTGCACTTCCTTGTTACACACATCCGTGACAAGGTGCATATAATTGCCTCCTTGTCCTAAATCCTGCTATTTTAAGGTATTGTAAATAGAACCCATTAGTATTTGCACTTAGTGTAAATAGCATCTATCGTTAAGAAAATATGCCATTTTACCCTAGTGTAAATAGCATCTAATTGCTATTTTCACTTAGTGTAAATAGCCGCTGCCTTTATTTAAAGTTTTAGTCATTTTGTTGTGTCTGTCTTTTTTTTTTAATACGTCTAGTTTTTATTACATTTTATTTCAGTTTTAGTTATTTTAGTACATTAACTTAAACTAAATGACAATGTTTTGACAATGTTATGACAATGATGTACTAAAACCAGGAAAGCTGCAGATGCAGATGACAACTTTGTCAAAACGATTCCTGATTATACAGATCATACAAAAAAACAGCTAAAAAAAGCTGTATTATGCATGCCAGGCCAGTAGCTAGCCATTTAGTTTTGTAAAGAAACACCACATGCATATGCACGTCTACAGACGGAACATGTAATATGCATGCACATGATGTCACAGTTTTCACGAATTTGCATTTTGTAGTTTGCATGAAGAAGATAATGTTTTTTTTTTTTAAAACTTGCACTTTGAAACTCATTATCAATGAATGCCTAAAATGCTATTTGAAAATGGTGACATGTAACAACTCCTTATTCAACTATAATAACCCTGGTTAAGCTTAAAACATTTGTTTTTCGAGTGTGCTGATCACATGCAGCAGAAACTAAAAGCATGATGGCACCTTTTGGCTGTGAGACAATGAGCTCCACCTGACTGGAGCTGCTCTGCATGATGTCAGCGGCCTCGCTGAAGGACACGCCCTCCAGACTCAGCTGATTCAGAGAGATCAGTCGACCACCTGACAGAAACACAGAGCTCAGCTTCACTAATGTTCTTCATATTAGTTCTCATGACTAGACATTACATCACCACAGATGATCTGAATCACCCGGTCTGATGCGTCCGTCTCGATCAGCCGGGCCTCCGGGTACGATGGATGCGATGAAGATCCCGAGGTCTAGTTTTCCAGTGTTGTCTTCTCCAACAATTACAATACCTACAGCCAAAATTATTAATGAGCGAATTAATATTCTACATATCAGTGAGTCTATATCCAGAGTTCATTTACCGAGGCCAACTTTGGGATCCTTTTTGAGGGAAACGCAGATGATCTCCCTCTCTGGAGGTCGGGCACTCGTTGGAGTATCTGTGAGGAAAAAGGACAATTTGCATTGTGCTGCTTCCCAATTAAACAGTGTTATAAGGATCATATCATGGGTTGATTGTCAGTTCATACCTCGTAACGTTGAGGACATTGAGGGGACGTCAGAATAACGCTTTGGAGAGCTACAGGAGCTTCTCTGAATAGCTGGACTTTGAGATCTACGGGTGAAACAAACAGTCACTAGAGGTGAAAAATTGCAAATTGTAACTAATAAATATCTCCAGACTTTCCTGAATGAATTAATCACAATACAGTAAGACAACTGTTTTGTATTACATGTTTTGTAAAATGTTACATCTGAAAAGTAAGGCTTTGATTAACTCTTGTGCCGTGCCAAAAATCAGATTTTTTAAATTTTTTAAAAATTAGATTTTTACCAACTGATTTGGTGTTTGATTAAAAAAAAAACGCTTTTAAATCTCTCATTCTGCTATATTATAAACAAATCTTGGATTCAATCTTTTTGTCAACTTCTTTTCTATCAGTTATCACAAGTTTTGTAATTCTTTTTGTCTTAGATTGATCGCAGGCCTCATTGATCTAATTTTTACGTACCTCAGTTTTTAATTGAAAAAGCATAATTCATGGATATTTTTGGCAATGTTCACCTAAAAACTGAGGTGCATAAGCTCAGATTAATGAGACCTTAAATCAATCATTTTCAAAAAAGAAATACACAGCTGAAAGAAAACAAGTTGATAAAAGATTGCATCCAATATTTGGCAATAATACAGCATAATGAGAGATTTATAAGCAATTTTTGGAGGCTTGTCATTTTTGATTATACCCTGTTTGAGTAAAGTCATAAGTATAGTAATAACTACAGTAACTAAGTAATAACTAGTATTTTGGGGAAAAAGAAAATCATCTTTGCGTCAAAATGACCCAAACACGAAATGAGGATATGAAGAAACTTTCAACCAGCTTAGCAAAAAAATGTTTTTGAACAAAATTACCTTTAAATA
>JAHKKF010520793.1:1666-16801 GCA_019740295.1 Labeo calbasu | reverse complement strand
GTCACTGGAATCCTTGAATGTATGCCTCAGATTCGATCGTGAGCTTGGCGAAATCTTCGGGTATTTTGGATTTTTTGGCAAAACCTACTTTTTGCGACCATAGTCGCTGTAACCTCTTTTAACAGGAGAATGCACCCTGCCACGAAGCAAAAAGGGTTCAGGAATGGTTTGAGGAGCACAACAATGAGTTCGAGGTGTTGACACGGTCTCCAAATTCCCCAGATCTCATTCCAATCGAGTATCTGTGGGATGTGCTGAACAAACAAGTCCGATCCATGGAGGTCCCACCTCGCAACTTACACGTCTTAAAGGATCTGCTGATAACACCTTGGTGCCAGATACCACAGCACACCCTCAGGGGTCTAGTGGAGTCCATGCATAAGGGAGACCAACACAACATTAGGAAGGTGATCATAATGTTGTGCCTGATCAGTGTATAGTATACAGTAATGACATATTAGTCAGATTTGCTTTTCCTGTCTATGTGGGACTTGGCCAGAACAAACGTTATTTTGGACAACACCTTATGTTGTTTGAATAAGATCTGGATAGGTGACACTACATGTTAGGTTTCATGGTTCACTCATTTGCTAGGATCATAGGGATGCTAGAGCCTTTCCCAGCATATGTGGCTGAAGGCAGGGAAATATCATGGATGTATGGTGGTTTCATGATATTACACCAAATTTGACCTTGCTATTGATGTGACAACTTGACCAAATACTGGCTTTCACCCAACTAAAGATGAAGTCAGCAAGTACTGGCTGTTGACCACGGATCTTTGCTATTTGTATTGTATTTAATATTTTTTACCACAACAGACAACTGTCACTATGGGAGAAAGCACCTAAAACTCCACAAAAAAGACACACCTGAGTTGGCACTGAGCAAAACCTCAGGCATTAAAAACTTTTTATGCAACTGTGCAGCACGCAGCGTGCCGGAACTCAAATCCCAATGCGTGAGCTGTTTCTGGAGCTGATAATTGTGTGAGATAATGCAGATCTATGCTGATAACAGAAAGCTGGAGAGCATTGTTTTTTTGCTGCAGACACCATGCTGAGCAGATAGTACAGATGGAATAGAGGACAGATAAAAATGGATGGAGAGAGAGGAGAGAAATGGTGAAAGAATACAGTTTGCCTTGGCTTTTCTGTGGCAGTGGAAATGGAACATGACATTGTCAACACTTTACCCTACATAGCCAAACTAGGACAAGGTCAGCAAGGAACAATAATACAATTGTTGTCATCCCTGGTAACACATTATTATACAGGAGGAAGATGTTGGGAGTAGAGTTGACATGCTGCCATGGTCTTTTGAGATTATCTGATTAGCTAACCACGTTGTTGCAGGATTTCAGTTTTGAGATGTCAAAACCTGGACTAGGAGCTTCAAAGTATATTCAGACAGGTCTGATTGCCATAATATTGTAAAGCAGGGCAAAACTGATAGGACAAATTGAATGATTGTATGATTCGGCCAAGTGAAGCAATGCATTTCAAGAAGAGGAAGGGGCCCAACACTGAACCCTGAGGCACCCCGGTGGTTAGGTGATGTAACTTGGACAACCTTCACCTTCAGGAAACCTTGAAAGATCTGCCTGTGGGGTAGGGCAGGTTTAACATAAACATGAAGAGCACAACAGCCCCACTAGTAATATACGAAGCACTGCAGGAAATACGATTACCGATAACTGCACAGGAGTATTCAGTCAATCACAGAAAAGTCACTCCTCCTTCCTGTTCCCAACCTCATTGACAATTCAGCTCACACCTTCGGCTGTGACCAGTAGCGCAGTACCCAGCTCTGACGGTTCATCTTTCGAAAACAAGTTTTGCCCATGGAGGAGTGTGCAAATGTGTGTTTGTGAGCGCAGGCCGGTGGCCCGAGGCACCGTACCTGGGTCAATACTCTTTCATGCTGCAGCTGGGCTGAGCGACGAGGCCATTGTTGCTACTGTCATGCTGTGAGGGGCTCCAGTCTGCAGGGGTGGCCACAGCAGAGCTAATGAGCACGCCTCTGAGTCCCAGGAGTGGGAGCTTGCCGTGCAAAAAGTGTGTGCATGTGTTTGTGTGTGAGCGAGCGTCTGCTAGCACCACTGTCCTGCTCCTTCTTCTGCATTATTCATGCACTCGATACACACTGCCACATTCTGCTATCCTGAGAGCATCGTGTGATGTGTATCTCAGGGAATGTCTCACTACCTCCGTCCCTTCTCTGTCTTTCGCTGTCTCCTAGTTTGGCCCTTTCGTTGTCACCGACGACTCGGTGAACTGATTGAGAATGTAGAACAGCAGTCGCACTTGTGTCCTTGTGGTCCAGGGCTCGTCACAGCGGGGAAGCCGAGAATCATAATGATGAGAATCATGTTTTTTGGCTTTTTGCCATTTTATATTGACAGGATGGTAGAGAGAGGACACGAAACGGAATCTGCAAATGAGGTAGATTCGAATGTGTGCTGGTCACAGGAGAACCATCGTCCAATATGAAGGAGAATGCAACCTAACCGCTAGGTCACGGCTCAGGGGAGAATCCTTTTTAAAAGGCAACATATTTTTGGTCCATAAATCTGGCTCAGGCTACTTCATCCGTACTTTATTGTCTTTCAGGGAAAAAAAATCTCATCAACAATCGAGTTGCCTGTATCGCAAGCACGTTAGTCATAATGATGCTTCCCTTATTATCCACTGTTAATCAGGACTTTGTGCTTAATGAAACTAATTGGCTATAATCCAGGAAGTCAGGGAAAGTTTAAATGAAAAGACTCAAACTCCTACAGATTCACAAATAAAGCAGCAATATCAAAAAGCAGGAGGTTATGAAGGAACAAACAGTGTCGTTTGCCTGTGAGAAGGAAGCTAATTACTCATGCTCAATGTGGATCAGAGCAGAGCAGTATTCTCCAGAGACTAAATCATTAGGTAGAATCAGACATGACAATATAATACCACGCATACAGCAACACATCAGAGGGATGCCAGAAGAGAGTATGTGTGTGTGTGTGTAAGAAACGCCCGACGGGTGATTTATCTCCAGCAGTCTCGGAAGGCTGACAGCGGATGAGGGCAGTAATGTGACCAGGTCATTTCATTCCATTAGCACTTCGGTTACAGAGCCCGTGTGTAATTAGGACAGGGACAGCAAGTCATGAATCAAAGAGGACGATTTAAAACACACAAACAACAGACATGCTTCAGTGCATACAAACACACACATACACACACACACATACAAATCCCCAGGGCTGCTGCCCCCCAAGTGATGCATGTCTCATAAGTGTCTTTGGAAAATTCGCAACCAGCCTTTCAGTCGCCAGTGGACTTGAGAGAGACAAGTATCTTTGCAAAGCCCTAGTTTGGATGGGGTTAGTTTTCCCTGAGGATATTAAGTAAAGTGTACTTTTTGATATCACTCCTGCCCAAATCAAGAACATCTGTACTGTTATCACACAATGTTTGTAAAAGTTTTAGAGAAAAGTACAGAATGTTTTCTAGCAAAATCAGGGTCCTTTGAGAAAATGAATCCCATCTGCGGCATTGTTTTTTTTTCCCTCAATGCTTCTCTTCGCTGAGTTTGACCTTTGTCGAATAATGTAACTAAAGCTAATTTTCTTGTTGCGCCGCTTGGTGTACCTATTACAGATTTTTTGTCAGCTTTCTGGGTGAAATAAAAATTTAAGTACATTTTCAAGTACTGCTTGCACCTCATCTGACATAAGAAAAAATAGTATATTAATGAAGAGGGTCCAAAAACGGATATCAGGTGAGATCTTCATTTCTTATCTTAATTACATACATACATATTACAAATGTATCACACATATTTGTTTTGTTTAATTCAAAGGAACACATGATGTGCTCATAAGACCACATCCAGACAATATTCTTTGTTAAAAAGTGAAGAAATTCTGCACCCACTTTATATTAAGTGTCTTAAACTATTATGTATTAACATTTAAACAATACGCAATGCACTTATTGTGTACATACAAGTTTTTGCATGTAAATTTTATTTTTTTTATGCAAGTACATAGAAGTTAAATAAACATGATATATATAGTTGAGGCAATAATTTAATTATTAAGTTAATTATTTTACCAAAATAAGAGGGATCATACAAAATGCATGTTATTTTTTATTTAGTACTGACCTGAATAAGATATTTCACATAAAATACTTTTACATATAGCCCACAAGAGAAATTAACAGTTGAATAGTTTTAGCTTTTTTTTGTTGTTGTTGTTCATAGTTGTTCATGAGTTCCTTGTTTGTCCTGAACAGTTAAATTGCCCCTTGTTCTTCAGAAAAATCAGGTCCCACACATTCTTTGGTTTTTCAGCATTTTTGTGTATTCGAACCCTTTCCAACGACTTGATTTTGAGATCCATCTTTTCACACTGAGGACAAATGAGGGACTCATATGCAACTATTACAGAAGGTTTAAACGCTCACTAATGATTCAGAAGGAAAAACGATACATTAGGAGCCAGGGGTGTAAACTTTTGAACGGAATGAGAATGTGTACTTTTTTTTTTTTGTGAAAAGATGAATCTCAAAATCATACAGTCATTGTTAGAAAGGGTTCAAATACACAAAAATGCTAAAAAAACAAAGAATCTGTGGGACCTGAAGGACTTTCCTGAAGAACTGCGGGCAGTTTAACTGTTCAGGACAAACAAGTGTATGTAAACTTTTGAACAGGGTCATTTTTATAAATTCAACCATTATTTTCTCTTGTGGACAATATGTAAACATCATCATTTTGTATGATCCCTCTTATTTTGGTAAAATAATTATCATTTTGTAGATTCTGCAAGGTGTATGTAAACTCTTGATTTCAACTGTAAAGTGGAATCAAAATCCCAGTTACCCTAATATAATTACCAGTATATTAATACGTGAAATTACAATATTGTGACTGAAATCTCATTTAGAAAACGAATCCTGTTCAAGTTAGTACAGAGGTAGTGTGTTTGAAAGTAAATAACCAGTTAATGCTAACTAGAGATGGACATTAGTACTCAGAAGTGCCATAAAATGATCAATCATGGCAGCGTAATTATTGTGTGACTTTATTTTTCAATGTAAATTTTAATATTATGATTAATTACGGTGGTTCCTTGCAGTCTGATTGGTTAGTGTTGGGACAATAACTGCAGACACACACTATATACAGTGACTTTCAGTTTGGGACAGCAATGGACCCGTTTTTGTGCTCAAAACTCAGCTAGATGAAGCACAACTGATGGAATGGACAGCAACAGAATGCAGTGTTTTCATATGTTAAACTATTTTTAATAATTTTTCCACTTATAAATGTGATATGGTGAGAGGTGAATAAACATGAAGATGCAATGAGATGTCAAAGATGTCCATCCAACAGTCCAGCATTTAGAAAATTGGCTTGGATGGAACTTGTTCCATCAACCTTCATATCAAGTACCAGAAAATCAACAGTTCATTAATTACTGAAGTATGATTAAGTAGCCAGTATCTTTTCTGGGTGTATTCTATAATCAACAGAGAAGCACCAGTCAATCTCATGCTTTGTGAAGCATATATGACACATGATACGTACAGGTTTAAAGGAGAAGTTCACTTCCAAAACAAAGATTAGCATATAACGTACTTAACCCCCTTGTCATCCAAAATGTTCTTGTCTTTCTTTCTTCAGTCAGAAAGAAATTGTTTTTTGAGGAAAACATTTCAGCATTTTTCTCCATATAATTGACTGCTTAGGTGCCCTGATTTTGAACTTCCAAAATGCAGTTCACATGTGGCTTTATTATTATTTATTTGCTATTTTTATAAAATAATACAATTTATATACTTCTTAATGTCAAACGCTCGTCTTGTCTTACTCTGCCTGGACTGTTTTTTCCGGTTCATGACAGTTAAGGTATGTCGAAAAACTCCAATCTCATGTTCTTCCTCAAATTTGAAATTATCCTATATAGCTGTTTTACCTTTTTTGTTAAGGGTGTTTGTGTTCCCTTTGAAAAGACTGTGTCGGTACGTCTGCAGCGATGTAGGATGATTTTGAAATGATTTTTGAACTTTAGGGAGAAAATACGATTGGAGTTTTTCAACATGTCTTGAGCCAGAATACAGAGTTCAGGGAGTGCAAGGCAAGACGAGCATTTAAGATTAAAAAGTATTTTAATTGTATTTTTTAAATGAAAATAACCAATCGTTTCGCTAGACGTTTACAACCGCATTTGGGATCGCTTAAAGCTGCATTTAAACTGCATTTTGAAAGTTCAAAATCTGGGCACCATAGCAGTCCATTATATGGAGAAAAAAGCTGAAATGTTTTCCTCAAGAAACAATTTCTTTACGACTGAGGAAAAAAAGACACAAACATCTTGGATGACAAGGGGGTTAGTACATTATAGGTGAATCTTTGTTTTGGAAGTGGACTTCTTTAAGTGCTTACAAACACATAGTTCTCTTTACCACACCTAAACAAAACAAAAAACATTATTTACATCTCCCTCTAAATCCAGGATGAGAGACACAGAGACAGGTGGAGACAGTAAGAGACAGACAGATAAAAAGAGAAACGGAGTTAAAACAACAGAAGTGCTGTGATCTGGCTCGATGACACTAATGAGGCCTATAATAGCTCTTGATGGAGGGAGAAGATCCTGGGGGGCAGAAACGGGGGTGGATGATCAACGGGAGAGAGAGAGAGAGAGAGAGAAAGTGAGCCTTCCACACAAGCATATAAAACGCTGAAGCACACATTACACTACGGATGATGAAATAAGGAAAAAAAAATGTTTGGTGATTACACAAAGAGAGAAAGGGAGAACGAGAGAAAAGATGGGGAAAAGTAGATGGGTGTGACAGATCAGTAGAACACTGAAGGTTGTTTAGAATAAAAAGTAAACTGTGCAGACAACGTTCCATTTAACTAGCCAATCGAATTTACATTATGATAATGAAACGGGAAAGCACTTTCTAAATGTGGTCTGATTATGCTAAAGATATTTTCTGCTGTTCATTATGGTTTAATCAGGGATGGTGTGATATTTAGGGATTCAGAAAATAAGATACCATCAACATTTATTCACATTCCAACATTCCAAGTTGTTTCAACCCTGTATTGTTTTTTTTCCGCTATATTTTACAGACAAGAAGGTCCATTGTCTATTGTCAATACGACTTCACTCTGTCTAGACCCCAGTGATGGGTAGGTTTAGGGGCTGGTTTAGGAGTTGGGTCAGTGGTAGGTCATTCGTACAAATTCATACGAATAAGGGAACTCGTAAAATATGCATAAATTAAGCAAAAATTTGCAACCTCGGAAAATATGTACAAATTACCATGAGATCAGGCTGGAATTAATTATGTTATAAAATACAGTATATTGAAATATAAAACAGCTATTCTAAATTGCAATAATATTTCAGTGTTAATGTTTAACTGTGTTGGTGACCATAAGAAACTTCATTCAAAAATATTAAACAAATCTTACCAACCCCAAACTTTTTCAATAACTATATATCAGCCAGAAATATTCAATTCCCCTGGATAATTCACACAAATCCACACTTCTTTTTCAAGGTATGTAACCTAGATAAACACTTGAGTTTGTGAGAGAAATGTGTTGAAAAAATATCAGCTCTGGGCCGCTCTTATAAAAAAAAAAAAAAATCATAATAATATGTAAGATCTTTGTAAATGTTTTCATCCACAAACAAAAGTGTGCTGAAAGCAGATGTAGTGAAAGCAGGAATCATGTTTTAATTGCTGTCATGGAGTTCATCCTCCTGTAGAAGTGTGTAATTGCATGAGAGGGAGATGCTGTGCTTGTGTGTCTCTAACACTGTCATTCCAACAGAGACCAGCAACACAACCTTAACTAAAGAACATTTTTCTCTCTGTCTAGACTGTATTTCACATCTGAAGCTCAGAGCAGCTCGAGGTTTGTTTGCATTCTGAGAAACAGATCAAGTTCTTATCAGGAGGGGAAGAAACTGATGCAATCAATGAAGGATGGATACCAACATGACAGACAAACACATTTGCCAGTGTGGCAACACTCCACTGCATTGATCGTTTTACAAACTTTCTAGGGGTCCCACAAATTTCGATTCTTTAACTTGCAATTAGTTTGTGATCACTGGATAAAGATTTTACTAGTCTGTTAAGGGGGTCATGACGATGATGATGATGTCTTTGTATGCTTAATACATCCTGCACGCGTCATAACTTAAAATGTTCTCATCATCAATGAAAAAAATAACCCTCAGAAAAATAACCCTCAGAAAACGGCTCGTTTGAATCCGAGGTGCGAGGTGGCGTCACCTGCGTGCAGTCGTTTGCATAAACACCACCTCCAGAGCCATCAACGAATAGTCTTCTTCTCACAATAAGCCCCACCCACCGGCATTTAGTCACTTAACGGCTGACACTTAATTACGCTGAATGCGAGTGCCGCTTTGTGTCGCGTCAAAAGCAAATAGAGATTACAAACACTGCTGCTATCTTGTCTACACTGGATACAGTACACGAATGCATGTTCGCTTCCTGACACAGTCCACGTACTTGAGTCTTTCACCAATAGGACAAATGGAGTGAAAGAACGTTTGACGTGTTTGGTTCAAACAGCTCGTTCGCGTCTTTGTACAGAAGGATCCCAGTGTAAGGAACAAGTGAATAGTTTATTTTTAATGGCATCCCGGGTTGTGTCTGAGGATTGTTTGGAGCATGTTTTTTTTGTATACGAGGCAGAATATCATGGAGAGTTCACAAAGAAACATTTGCTGAAAGATGAAGTGGTACTAGATCTGACTGCAGCTGCATCACAAACTGTAAGTAAATGATTTCGTAATGCTAGAACTGGAAATGACGGTTTTATTTTGATTACGTTGTCAAAACACTCACATGCAGGGAGCGGAGCATGGATACTGCAGTGACGTTAGCCAATGACGTTAGCCAAACAGTGGCAGATTACTGACAAGCCTTAAAGGGCACGCACCTTAAAACAGGTCGTTTTAGACAGAGGGTCAGAATGAAGGTTGAAAATAATTTTTCAACACATTTTTTTTTTTTTTTTTGCAAAAAAATGTGTTAACATTATAAGTTAACCTCAGGGAACCTATTAAAATAATAATAATAATAATAATAATAATAATAATAATAATAATAATAAAAATCCATGTTAATCCATGTTAATGTTCGCAATTAAATTGGTTTAATGCAATTATTATTACGGGTTCACTAAAAGTATACCTACTGCAAGGGTCTCCAACACACTCTCACTCCGTCATTTTTCGACGTACAGGGTTCTCCACTGCTTGGTGTCAATATGCTGATGCGAAAGGCCCTGGGAATTTTATCATCATGATTAAATTACATATGAGGTAATAATCATGGCATTAATGCATACATGCTGGCATGTGTAAACAGACAAAACATTTTTTTTACATTAGACTATTTACACATTTATGAGCACGTAACCCTAAACCTAACCATTTGTCAATATAAAGCAGAAAAACAAGCTGTTTTGCAGTGCTAAAATAGCTGGACGTGAATGAGACTGGAAGCCAGACCCATAAAATTTACAAATGGCCACGCCTACTCTTACGGGAAAAATATTGGATAGTCTTAGGCTACATCTACACTAATCCAGATACATTTGAAAACAGTTTTCATTTTAAAATGCTCTCTGTTCACATTAGCGTTTTCAAGCATTTTCCAAAAGTTTCTCATTCCCTGTAAAACGTCAGAAAACGTTAAATTCACCTTATTGCGCATGTGTGAAAGCTCACTGAGATGATACAGACAGAACAGACATAAGTGTTCATGCAATTCTTCTGGCAGGATCATTTTATTTACCCAAATCTCTCATCATTCACTGACGCGTCCATGTCATGCTCACTCATGTTTGATCTAAAAATCAGCTGCCCTCATGTTTTGCCACAGGACAGCAATTGTGAGTACATTTACTGTCATCTTTGTAGGACTGTAATATGAAGAGTGTACAAAGTAAATCTCTTTAGCAACAGTGTGGTTTAAGTGTGTATAAACATAGATGTCAGGCTTGGTACAATATGTGTCACGTGACTAAACATGCGTCATTGTTTTCAAAAGCCTTTTTCATAGTCCACACTACAATGTGAAAATGGCATTTTTAAATTTATCCACTTTGGAGAGCGTTTCAAAAAGCTCAGTTTTTCTTGATAAAAATTTGTCTCAGTGTGGACAGAAGGCCAAAATGGAGAGGAAAAATATGTTTTCAAATGAAAACGTATTAGTGTGGACATGGTCTTAGTAATCCTGAAAACACTCATTAACTTGTTCAGGTGTGTTTGATTAGGGTTAGAGTTAAAGTCTGCAGGACAGTGGCTCTCTAAGATCGAACTTGCCTACCTCTGCCCTAGACCATTGCTCCAACTTTCATGAAAATTTAATTGGATGATCTCAAGACCATGATGACAAAAGTTTACATAGTACAAGTTGATTAGTTAAACTATTTTCAACTAACTTTTGAATGAATTACATGAAGGGCACAACAAAATGGATACAAGGCTACATCTTCACAACGCTTTAGTGTATTCAGTCCAAATTTGACGCGTGTTATGAAAACAATGACCTGCCAATGACATATTAGAAGTTTTGGCAGTGTGCCATCCATAGGTCAAGATATGTGAAACATTTAAATTTTTAAAATAGATTTTGCCACCTACTGGTCAAAAGTGATAAGCAATTACATCACATTATATTACGGGGCATTGACTGCTTGTACTTGATTGGCTGTTGAACGTTTGGTGTGCAGCTATTTTCAGGGAAATGCATGGTGACCGTAGTTCCAGGAATCTCTTGACCTCATTACCATGTCCATATCACTTCGCCACACTATTTCATTTATTTCAAAGGCCACTTCACGTTGTGACCGCATCACCACCTCGATGTGCATTATTTTCGAAGAATTCAACAGCCCGTTGTCAATTATTACTTACTTAAAAGTGATTGTATTTATGGGTTTTCATCCATTTTGCCTAAAGGCATGACCAAATGTCTTTAATTACTCATTTCTGCAGTTGGCCTGATGCTTCCCGCCATGTTTGCTTAGCTCCTTATTTTGCAGATAATTGCTGCTTGCAGCTTCATTTAATATTATTATTATTATTTTGTTATTGCTGTTGGTGTTAAGTGAATTCTAAGACCTAATTAGAACCAACTGGTGTTGATGAAGTCATTCTTTACAGATAATTTTGAAATAAATCAAACTCAGATGGGAAAAGTCAATTGCATTGTTTTTATGGTGAAATTTAATTATCATTAAAGCTCAAGTAAATTCAAAAGAAATACTGTCATTTATAAATTCCAGTGTGAATTCTGTGGTTTTCCATGACGGTAGGAACCCTAGTTGCCTTAATTAGCTTTTCCTTTATTGGATGGGGGTGCCGTTTCAGCAAAAAAGGGGAGCAATTTTACCCACAGAAGCTCATAGGAATCTGTGTTTATTTTTCATATGAGTGCCTGAGTGTCCCTGAAGTGTCAGTATGAGTTTGTGGCTGGGCAGTGTGTGAGTGATTTGTTTGGATGAGGTCACTCTCTCCTCTCTGGAGTCTGTCAAAGCCAACAGCTCCTCTCCAAATATCTGCAGTGTTTGAGCACAGATGAAGTCATCAGAACAATCATGACTCAACCACAGGCCAGGCAAGGGGCACATACTATATACACACACGCATATTCCCAATATGCAGAGGATACGCATATATTTGCGCACAACACCAAATCCACACATTTTAGAACAACATGTTTTCCAAACCTGCCCACAAACACATTTATAAAACAGACTATGCCGCAATAAGAAAGAAGAGGATCTTGCAGAGTGACCGTAACACTAAATACTCAAATAATAATATGATATAAAATGCATATTTTTTCTGGGTCCTGGTTAAAAGGCTTTCTTTTCTCCATTGGTAATTGATTGGTCCAACTCAAAGGATTTGATTTTTGTGAAAGTTTATGTGGAAAGTTCTCTTTGGAATAATGTGCACTGATGAATCATTCGTGATAAAATCAGGAACATTTATAAAGAAAGTAAACAGAGTCAATTTTGGTTTCATGTTGACTTTGACTGTACAGCGCAAATGAAATAATCACATCTTGAAATGATTATGTAAATCTCTGCCTTGCAAATTATAAAATAAATGTTATTCGTTGATAGATGCAAATTGTTGAAAACATGGATAAGGACAGGGATTAATCCTGATTGAGAAATCAGTCATTCTCAGGGTCTCACCCATCATAAATGAATTGAATGATCAATGACACGCTGACATTCACACAGTCAGTGCTAGTGTGATGGATGTAAACATCCCTGCTGTGTTATTTTCATCCAGACTGATGATTTATATTTTGTCCTTGCTGATATTGGACAGTCCCCCCTAATCAACAAAAACATGCAGATGAGAGGATCAGGACAGGATGAGAACTGCTTCTTTTTGCTACTTTATTTTTAAGGCTTCAATATGTATATGAATGAACTGGATATATCTAATATTAATATCTAATATCAAATACAAATGAAAATAGAGAGGAAATCAACAGTCGTGAGGGTCTGGATGCTGTCCTCTTCATTCCGCATGGCTGTAACCAACCCCTCAATGACCCAAAAGGCCACACTGCACAGGAAACACAGTTCATGCCCTCCTACCACACAGACTATCCAATATTAAAGAGAGGGTTTGATTTGCCACACACAGGCACATCACATATTGAGCCAGCACACTGACTCTGACAGCACCAGAATTTAAAATAAATAAATAAAATAATAATAAAAAAAATCCCTGATTGTTCTTCCTCCAGAGTCACACTGAAAAGTTCAACTCAAAAAGAGTTTTCCTTCATACAAGATCTCCTATTACTCTTTAATATTATCCCTACTACTCTTCAAAGGTGAAATGGTGCATTAATAAATAACAAAAAATAATATTATTATTAAAATGATAAAAAACAGATATAGTTTATTACTAATAATATATAAATAATAATCATATTAATAAATAAATCAGAAAATATTTAATGTAATCATATGGATACTTAATATATGCTTAAAAAAAGTTATTAAGCATTATATTTAAAATCAGATCCGGTTTCCTACTTCGCCTGGATTTATTACAGCAATAATGTAGATTCTGCTTTTACTGCAGTATGTTATGAATTGTTCATATTGCACTCATAATATACAGTTCAGGTATGCGCTGGTCTCAGATCAGCATTTGCGTGCACTTACCAAACGTTTTAGCACGCGGAGCAGCAGTTTCTGCTGTCTGGGCTCGGTGTGCGTCTGCAGTGCGTGTGCCAGGCTGAGCAGCTCCTCCGGCTGCAGGCGGTCCGCACCCTCTCCTCCGTACAGCTGAGCCAGCAGAGACACACAGTGACTGGCTTCCTCATACACCTCACTGTCATTACACGCCAGCTGTGGGAGAAAAACACACAGATCTGATCATTCACCCAGGGAAAGCTAAATTAAAACACTATGAATTACACATGAACTATATTGCATACAAAGTATACAAAACAAACGATTATCCACAGCAGATTTAATAAGAAAGTCTTTGTCAATCTGTCAATATTCCTGCATCTATATAACAGTCCGAAAGAACAGGTTGAATTATTTAACAGCTGAGCTGCAGCCAAACTCTCCCTTCATGCAGATATTTCTGGGACTTTTATATTGCTTTTCTATTGCTTTTGGGAAATATGAAACTACATCCTTCATGAGTCTCAGCACTACAAATCTGTTTGTCTATGTACGGTCAATACCAGTAGTCTAGAGAATCTGTCTTATATATTTATTTCAAACTTCTCATTAGGTGCCTTACGTTACACTCAGGCTTGAGATAAGGTGTGATTTTGTCAGTCACATTTTAAGAGACTTTAAGGCAAACATACCATGGATTTTTCTAGCTTTTGAGCATTTACATATGCTTTAAATATATATTTTTTGCAATACCTCATTTCATTAACTTTCACTGGAAATCAAACCGAAGAATTAGTAGTTTGAGGTATTACGTAGACATAAGATTCAAGTCCATGTAGGACAAAGAGTTGGTCAGAAATCATCATGGCTTTGATATTTGGATCAGCTTGATTCAGGCCAGTTGCATATACAGTTGAGGTCAGAATCATTAAAATTCTTAATTATTTTACCAAAATAAGCGGCTCATACAAAATGCATGTTATTGTTTATTTATTACTGACCTGAATGAGATATTTCACATAAAAGTCCACAAGAGAAATAATAGTTGAATTTATAAAAATGACCCAGTTCAAAAGTCCCCTTGATTCTTAATACTGTTGTTGTTACCTGAATGATCCACAGCTGTGTTTTTTTGTTTAGCGATAGTTGTTAATGAGCCCCTTGTTTGTTCTGAACAGTTAAACTTCCCGGTGTTCTTCAGGTCCCACAAATTCTTTGGTTTTCCAGCATTTTTGTGTATTTGAACCTTTTCCAACAATGACTGTATCATTTTGAGATACATCTTTTCACACTGAGGACAACTGAGGGACTCATATGCAACTATTACAGAAGGTTCAGATGCTCACTGATGCCCTAGAAGAGAAATCAATACATTAAGTCAGGGGGTGAAAACTTTTAGAATTTGAAGATAAATAAAATTTAAATTTAACTTATTTTGTCTTCTGGGAAACATGTAACTATCTTCTGTAACATCTGAATGGCAGTACTAAATGAAAACAATATGATATTTAGGCAAAATAAGAAAAAAGTCCATTCTGTGCAAAAGTTTTCACCCCCCAGCTCTTAATGCATAGTTTTTCCTTCTGGAGCATCAGTGAGCGTTTGGACATTCTGTAATAGTTGCATAGTCCCTGAGATGTCCTCAGTGTGAAAAGATGCATATCAAAATCATACTTTCATTGTTGGAAAGGGTTCAAATACACAAACATGCTGGAAAACCAAAGAATTTGTGGAACCTGAAGGATTTTTCTAAAGAATAAAGAGAAGTTTAACTGTTTGTGACAAACAAGGGACTCGTGAACAACTATCACTAAATAAAACAAAACAAAACAAAACAAACAAAAAAATAAAAACAGCTGTGGCTCATTCAGGTAAGAACACAGTATTAAGAATCAAGGGGATGTAAAC
>JAHKKF010520792.1:4022-25515 GCA_019740295.1 Labeo calbasu | reverse complement strand
AATATTTTTTATATTTATAATATATTTGAGTAATTTTAGTACTTTAGTACAGCTTCAACTTATTTTAATTTTAGTAAGTTGCCAAGGCAAAATTTCATATTTTTATTTTATTATTTTATTTTATTTTTTTTCAAAATGATAGAATGTATTAATATTTTGAATACGATTTAGGTGTGCTTATTTTATGTGCTTGTCCTTTTTATTTATTTTTTAAAGCTTTAATTCATGTTCATAACTTTAATTTATTTGAATTCAGTTTTAGGCTTATTTTATTGTATTTTATTAATATTTGAATAAGGTTTATTTTTTATATATTCAGTTTTCATTTTAATTTTAGTTTGATTTGGTAGTTTTATGTGCGTGTCATTTTTATTTATTTTTTTTAATATTTAATATGAAATATTTAAATAATGGTAAAGCTTTAATTCATATTCTAAGCTTTTTAGATTTCACATTTTGTTTTATTTTATTTTATTTTAAAGGTTTAGTTTTAGCTAACAATAACAACACTATGCACCTAGTTTTTTGTAACATTTGTGGTTTCAAGCATTTTAGTGAAATTTTCTCTTCATAACCATCATAAAAACTAAATAGTAATGGGCCAACAAACTGTCACCTCATTTTGGAGTGAGACAAATGAGAAAGCACTTCTGGTTGTTCTCTAAATTACCCCCACTCTCCATAAGCTATCCCTTCCTTTCTCACTGTCCTAAATGGTCTTTTCCCAGGCTCTGATCCCATATTTGTTTTCCTGCCCATTATGCGGTGGTGCTGTACCCTAGCGGGCTGGAATTCCTGGCCCATATCATCAGCCGTTCCTCAAAAAGGGTTCATTTACAGCCACTGCGCTTCATGTCGTCGGAAGGAAACACTTAGTTCTGATGTCTTTCATTAAGTGCGTTTGAATCCAGCTGTATGTCGGGCAATGTGTTTTATCTTCAGACGTTTGTGTTTTGTTGTGGCACACATTGCTGGGTCTCCTGAGAATGCTCTTATTCTCTCTTACTATACTTTCTCAACGGCACATATCCAGAACGTCGCCAAATACTTTCTCCCCATCTGTTTCTTTTGAGCACATAAATGTCTGGATGCATTCCTCTTTAAGCATCTAGAGCTCCTAGGAACCCAAAAACATTAAACCCCGTTCTTGAGAAGGAGTCGCAGTGAGCGTTTCGCTCTGTCCTCGCCAAACGTACGAGAAAATCTCTGAAGTTGTATATCAAAGAGCAGTGAAGAATTCGATCTGGAGCTCATTTGATTACAGCGAAGCAAAAATGAGAGAGAAAAACAGAAACTGACCTGGCAGTATTATTTGATTGGAGATATTGGATTACGGCCAGACCGCTGCACACATTGCAGCGCTTAGTGTAGACAGCTCCGCTGGGGGTTGAAGCAAAGTGTAGTCAGATTCAGCCAGCGTCCCGATTAAGTTTCATCTGTGTGTGTGTTTTATTTAAACTGACCTCATTCCACAGATCCAGGGTTAAATGACATCAGCCTTTGGCATTCGGTCAGTGGCTTAGTAGTGTCCATCTTGATTCATATTCCATGCTGTAGTCCAGAGTCTTTTGAGTAAAGCAGAGCGGTTTAGGGAAAGACTCGGGTAAAAAGTGCATGTCACACTTTCTATAAATAACTGGCTATAAAATAAGTCTAGAAACCTATTAGGTGTGCATCCTTTTACCCACAAATATTATATTTATGAACATAGTTTAATACTTCGATTTATATTATTTTTGGCTTCAATTACTAATTTTAGTAATTGTAATTAATAATCTGTTTAATATAATTAAATTATCAGTTTATTTCATTATTTTTTTTTATATTATTTTTTAATGCTATTTTAATTGTATATTAGATACATAACATTTATGCCACATTTGGGACCAAATAATATATATCTCTGAACGCAGTTTAAAACCTCAATTTATGTTGTTTTTGTCTTTAATTATTAATTTAAAAAATTGTGGTTAATAATATATTTAATTAATATAATTAAATTATCAGTTTTATTTTATTATTGTTTATTTCTTATTTAATTTTATTATTTTTTTACATGCAATTTTAATTTTATATTAGATACGTAACATTTATAAACGCTTTTACCCACGTTTAGGGCCGAATATTATATTTCTGAATATTTCAGTTTAATACCTCGATTTTTGTTATTTTTGTCTTTATTATTCATTTTAATAATTGTTATTAATAATATTTTTAATTAATGTAATTAAATTGTCATATATATATATATATATATATATCATTTTTTACATGCTATTTGAATTTTTTTTTAGATACGTAACATTTATAAACCCTTGTACCCACATTTGGGACTAAATATTATATTTCTAAACACTTTTTTATACCTTGATTTATGTTAGTTTTGTCTTTAATTATTCATTTTAATATCTGTAATTAATAATATGTTTAATCAATATAATTAAATGATCCATTTATTTTATTCTTTTTTATTTTATTTTCTGTCATTTTTAGCATGCTATTTGAACTTTATGTTAGATTCATAACATTTATAAACTCTTTTACCCACGTTTGGGACCAAATATTATATTTCTGAACGCTATTTAATACCTCAATTTATGTTATTTTTGTCTTTAATTTTTAATTTTAATAATTGTTTCAGTTTGTTTTATTTTAATTTATTTTTACATTATTTTTTTACATGCCGTTTTTAATTTTATATTAGATGCATAACATTTATGGATATAATACCAAATATAATACCTCCATTTATGTTTTTTTTTTGTCTGTAATTATTAATGTTAATAACTGTAATTTATATATATATATATATATATTAAATTATCAGTTTATTTTTTTATTTTTAAAAATATTTTTATTATTTATTTATTTTATTTTATTTTTTAACATGCTATTTTAATTTAACCCACATTTGGGACCAAATATTATATTTCTGAACACATTTTAATACCTCGATTTATGTTATTTTTGTCTTTAATTATTAATTTTAATAATTGTAATTAATAATATATTTAATTAATATCATATAATTATCAGTTTATTTTATTATTATTTATTGTTATTATTTGTTACATGCTATTTTGACTTATATTAGATACACAGGGCTTGAATTGGGAACATGGGATTTGTGTCTTTACTACATTGTAATTACATAGTAATGGGACACAAATACGTACCCTGAACTCTGAGTGAATTAATGTGTACTACATGGCTCATAGTCTATGTGTTTTAGTAAGCTGTAAGGTCCGTGTCGAGAGAGTTTGTCCTTGCTGTTTATTTGTGCACATCTAAACCTGTAAAAGCTATCAACACAGCAGGCGAATGGAACAAACAGCATGCTGCGAATCTCTCTGAATAAACAAAAAATGGCACAATCATGACTCAAAAACAACACGCGATGCTGAAAAATAAACACAGGTGTTGTCATTATTTCAAGCAAGGTAGAGTAGGGACAGGATGTTAGCGTTGTATCCCAAGCTCATATTTGGATTAAAAACATTTTCTTTTCTAGCATATGTTGACATGACTGATCCCCACTTCTGATCTTCATCCTAAACTAATATATGTTCACAGTAGCACCACAAGAGTAATAAAAACCAACCTCAGAATGTTTAATGGTTTCCCAAGCCAAGAACTGAACCTCTCAGATCAGTTTCCTGCTCGTTGTCTTTTATGATTCCCAGTATCTCCACAAAAGGTGCTTCAGCATTCACGTGTGGAATAGTGCAAATCTTTCTCTTTCTCTTTGCAGATAGTAAAGCTATAGTGGACGGCAACCTAAAACTGATCCTGGGGCTCATATGGACCCTCATCCTGCACTACTCCATTTCCATGCCCATGTGGGAGGATGAGGATGACGAAGATGCCAGGAAGCTGACGCCGAAACAGCGCCTTCTGGGCTGGATCCAGAACAAGGTCCCCCAGCTGCCCATCAACAACTTCCACAGGGACTGGAGAGATGGCAAAGCCCTCGGCGCCTTGGTGGATAATTGCGCACCTGGTGAGCAGAATTCTGTGGTTTATGACCACTTGGTGACAAATGTGTCATGCTACATTAATCACATGTGGAAAACGTGGTTCGTTAAGTAGTAATACTCATTGGGGATATGTCAGCAATCATGCAGAATCTGCTTTGCCTTAAGATGGGAAGATGCTTTGATAATTACAGCATATGATCTCACTGTGGAAAGAGCAGAGTTAAGAGAAGAAGAGAACAATTGCTGACCGCAAAAACAAGTAATCACTGCTTTCCAAAACGTGATTCATAAATCGAATGCCTCTGGATAGGTTTGGACTTACACTAGTGGAAAATCCAGAACTGTATGCAGTTCAGAGAGAGTTTAATGAACGGGTCAAGTCCAAGTTCATTTGAAAGTGTGCGTGTCCATCCTTGTCAACTCTGTAATCAAAGCAGCCATTGAGGTCTTGTGAATGCTTTCAGCGTTCAGGACTTGGCTATAAAACCTTTGGGAAATGAGTTGATGAGGTTACCTAGAACATGTTCTTGGATCAACAGCTTTCCAATCAAATAATTAGGAGTTTGATCTTGAGCAACATTAATTTTTATCTGATTTCATCTATGCTTAATCGTTAGCTGTAAGGTTGCAGATAGGAGCAAGATGGAGTTGATCCAGGAATACATCCTGCTTAATAAATCACACTGAAATGAAAGTAGCAACATATGTTTTCTTCCATATGTGACCCTCGACCACAAAACCAGTCTGAAGTAGCATGTGTGTATTTGTAGCAATAGCCAAAAATGATTGATTTTTCTTTTATGCCAAAAATCATTAGGATATTAAGTAAAGATCATGTTCCATGAAGAAAGTTTGTAAATTTCCTAACATAAACATATCAGAACTTAATTTTGATTAGTAATATGCATTGCTAAAAACTTTAAAGGTGATTTTCTCAACTTGCACCCTCAGTTCCAGATTTTTAAATATTGTCCTATCCTAACAAACCATACGTCAATGGAAAGCTTATTTATTTAGCTTTCAGATAATGTATACAATCCAATTTCCAAAAATTGACCCTTATGACTGGTTTTGTGGTCCAGAGTCATAGTGATGCGATGAAACACATACAAATCGTTCACAGTAAGACAAATAGCATGCGTTTAGAAAACAGAATTAGTACTAAAAGCCTCGATTTGTCTTTTGTTAAAACATTAGCATGTGTTGAAATCTTCTGACAGGACATTTTGAGATGTGTTTAGAAGACTTCAACATGTTTGACAAACACAAACAACAGTTTCATTGTCCTTTAGACAGCCTAGTGAAGAGAGAACAGGTGTAAACATGGTGGTGGGTGGAAAGCAGCTGTACACTCTTATTTTAGGGTTCATTTCACACCCAAACACATTGGGCCACAACTAAATGGGATAGTTCATCCAAAAGTCAAAATTCTGTCATTAATATCTCACTCTCGTGTCGTTCCAAACACATACGAGCTGTGTACGTCTTCGGAACACAAATTAGGATATTTGTGATGAAATCCAAAAGCTTTCTGACCCTGCATAGACAGCAATGCAACTGCAATGTTCAAGGTTCACGAAGGTAATAAGCACATTGATAAACTAGTCCATGTGACATCTGTGGTTCAACTGTAATGTTATGAACTTATGAGAGTACTTTTTGTGCTTGAAGAAAACAAAAATAACTTTATTTAACAATTGCTTCTCTTCTGTGTCAGTCTGTGTCTGTGTATTCTCATAGCTTCAAAAAAATGAAGGCTGAAGCACTAATGTCACAGACTATTTTAATGATATTCTTACTACCTGTCTTGGCTGTCTATGCAGGGTCAGAAAGCTGTCATGTTTCATAAAAAATATCTTAGTTTGTGCTCCGAAGCTGAACAATGGTCTTACGGGTTTAGAACGACATGAAGGTGAGCAATTAAAGACAGAATTGTCAAAAACAGATTGTACTATTGAGATATTTCAACTGATTTATCAGCCTGAAAGACCTGCTATACTATAGTTTGTTGGTTCGAGTCCAGCATGCGGTGTTACACAAACTATCGCCATTGAGTTGAAAAAAGATTGCTTCCCTACTTCTGTGCTGACAAACTGATACTGCCATAAAACACAGCCGCTGCCTTTAAATTAAAAAGGCAGAACTGACACTGTGACCCTGAGGAGAAGCAATGCAAGGGGTGAAAGATATGATATCTTTGCATGTTTCAGGTGTTGTGTGAGTTTGTTGGCTCAGCTGCTAATGAGCCCCTGGTCTCTGCTGTAACTGAATGGAAAGTGTCAGAAGCTAAGACAGCAAACATGCTTAAGTGAAAACACATGCTGCTATATGCATTTCCTGCCAACATGCACTTCATTATATTTTTCCCCATGTGCATGTGTGGAAAAGCATCCATTAGCAGGAGCAAAGCCAGAAAAGTTATTTATTCCAGTATTTCAGTGTCTATGTGTTTATTACACTATGTTAAACCCCCTTATATTTGTCTTTATTTACATTTTATTTGAATTAATTTTGAAAAAGTGTTTTCAAAAAAGTTTTAAACTTGTGACCCTGGACCACAAAACCTAACCAAAAACAGTTATTTTGTAAATTTCCTACCGTAAATCTATCAAAACTTAATTTTTGATTAATATGCATTGCTAAGAAGTTCATTTGGACAACTTTAATGGTGATTTTCTCAGCATTTAGTTTTTTTGCACCCTCAGATTTCTGATTTTCAAATATTGTTTAAATCCTAACAAACCATACATCAATGGAAAGCCTATTTATTCAGATTTCAGATGATGTATGAATCTCAATTTAAAAAAGCTGACTGGTTTTGTGGTCCAGGGTCACATTTTAAAATCTTCCATTGACTTGTACAGAATGATCAAATCCTTCTAAATCTAAATGTAAGCTAAAAAAATTGTGTGATGCATTTTTTCCTCATTTGATTTAGGTTGTATGATTTAATAATGGAAAGTGAATTATACTTGATAAACCTCTAGCTATTTAAACTATGATTTCCTCCAAAAACAACTGCGTAGAGACTGTGTCAGTGGCCACATTCACACTTTGTTTACCTCCCCTGTCGTTTCCTCCATCTAATTTGTTTTCCCCTATTAATGGTGGTTATGTTACTCTCCTACCACCATCTTGGATCTTCCGGGAACTGTAAATACCACTCTTGGCTAGTTTAAATGCATTAAAATCTCAAATTAAAGGTCAGTGTTCACAAGCATGGGGCAGCTGTGCTGGAGAATCTTGGAAAACAATCCTAGATCTGATATTAACGTTTTTGGCAGTTGTTGAGGAATCTTGTGGTTTCAAGGCTCTCTGGTTCCATTTGAACTAAACACCTCTTGCTCTTTGAGTGTAATCCAGCATATAATAACAGTTTTACTCCAGACGGTACTGGTGTGTGTTCGCTTCAGGGAAGCGTTCAGTCCTACGAGCCTGACCGCGCTTATTAAAGGTTGGAAAAAAGGGTGAAGTGACGGGAAACGGCTCATTTGAGAGCATTTAAGGTCAAGCTAAACTGAAGAACATGGATTAATAGATCCTCGCTCTGGAACAGTGGGTCTGCAGCCCAAGATAAAGCTCAGATCTGGCTCTTCTCGGTTTGTCTGTGCAAGATGGCGGTTTATATCAGTCTGCTAACTCTATCTTTGTCTTCATCTAAGGCCTGTGTCCTGACTGGGAGACATGGGACCCGAGTCAGCCAGTGGAGAATGCAAGAGAAGCCATGCAACAAGCTGACGATTGGCTCGGTGTGCCTCAGGTAATAAAACGCAGTCATATTTATTAGGACTCATGCCATGTAGCCTGATTTGGGTTTGTTTTCTTCTTCAGCAGAGCTAGACTGGCTGTTCTGTAGGCCAGTGTTGACTTTAAGAAGTAGCTTTTAGCTACTGAAATTATATTATGACCTCATTATTCTGAACGATCCAATGAGTCAGAGAGCGTAAAGGAATCTGGGGCGTTGTTCACACAGACTGTACTAATGAGTGTTTTGGCAATATCGAACACTAAACTGCTTAGATTTTGTAGTCTCAACAGCAAAAAATGTTTCTAGGTGGTCCGAAATCTGATTAAAAAATTTCAGATGTAACTGTATTTATATTGTGTTGGGTTAAAGCCTTTTATAATGCTACAAAAAGAAATTTCACCTAAATGCTGTTCTTTTTATTCATCGAAGAATCCAATAAAATATACATTACAGTTTTCACAAAAATATTAAACATCTGTTTTCAACATTTATAATAATAAGAAGAAATGTTTATGTACTATATATACTGTATATTATTATAGAATTTACATTAGCATATTAGAATGATTTATAAAGGATCAGATGCTAAAAATTCAGCTTTGACAAATTACATTTTGAAGTGTGTTGAAATAGCAAACTGTAATAATATTTCACAGTATTACTGCTTATAATGTATTTTAGGTTTAATAAATGTAGTCTCAGTGAGCAAACTAGTGCATAGGTAGTGCATATGAGATATTTACTGCACTGTCAGGATCAGATACAGCAGAAACTGGAAGAAACAGATCTATTTTTATTAGGGGTCTACCGATATTAATGGATATCGGTATTGTACATTTTAAAAGCATGTAAAGAAAGTTTTTGTCAAAGCCCTTGTTATTACTAACTTTAATATTTAATTTAAATTTTTACACCGGACATACAGTATATATATCGGTTCAAAATATCGGTTGTCAGTCTACTTGATCTTTAATAATCGGTATCGGTATCGGCAAAGAAAAACGCATATTGGTTGACCCCTAATTTTTATTGCTTACCAAATGACAGTACAGGCAGTCAGTTCTAAAGATCAGTTTTGAAAGCCTTAGTAAACTTGCCATGCAGAAATATTTGAAACTTATTTTTAAATAATACAGTACAATACAAATTTGTGTTTGAGTAATTGAGATAAATTGAGGGTCCACGTCTATTAAGAGAAAACAATAGGTCATTAAATGCTTTGGTGTAGGCTATCACTGCAGCAGGAGAGGATAAATTATGGGTTTTAATAACAAGGTGCATATTTCTTTTCACGTCCCTGTTGGTCTGTCGTTCTGTCTTTCTGCTGTGTTAAATACCATTTAGATCTATTTGGAGTTAGCTCTTAACCTTCCAGCCTAGCGTTAAATATAGCAGGACACTTAACCAGCAGGACATGAAAGACGGGACTGAGGGGAGAGGAGAGACAGAAAATATTTTCCACAGCTTTAAAAACATTAAGTGCACTTCACCAGTTTTGTGCCTTAGACCATGACAGAATAGAGTTGTGTTTATATCTGACGATCGATTCTGCCAGTAACAGTACTAGAAGAAAATGTCAAATAAAGTCAGTGAGATGTGGTTCTTCATCTATATCCTGTTCTTGAGAGCTTTTACAGGTCAGTGCTCCCTGTGTCAGTTGTTTTTGATGAGGAAGACATCCACAATGTGTTAACAAGTTGCCCCAAGAGCTGGATTGAGAAATATTGCTCTAATGGCATCCAGAAATCAGGATTGGGTTCAGAGATCAGCCACTATATATCATGTGTCTTCTGACCTCTAATTCTTTGTCTATCCAGGTGATTGCTCCAGAGGAGATTGTGGATCCTAATGTGGACGAGCACTCGGTGATGACCTACCTGTCTCAGTTCCCCAAAGCCAAACTCAAGCCTGGTGCCCCACTGCGATCTAAAACCCTGCACCCCAAAAGAGCCAAGGCCTACGGCCCAGGTGAGACTCACAGATGATGTTAACACTTCTGAATGACACAGTGATTATGCAATACAACTTGTACTGTACCTCAACTCAAACCTCTACATCTTTACATCTTTCGGTAGGTATTGAGCCCAGAGGTAACGTCGTGTTGAGGCCAGCTGAGTTTGTGGTGGAGACAGTAGAGGCCGGGCTTGGAGAGGTGCTGGTGTACATCGAGGATCCAGAGGGCCACACAGAAGAGGTCATCTTCTAACTCATTAAACTTCTTTCATTGTCAAAATAAGGGATAGTTAACCCAAAAATGTAAAATTTTGTCATTAGTTAGTCACCCCCATGTCGTTTCACTTGTAAGACCTTCATCTTTGGAACACAAATGAAGATTTTTTTGCTGAAATCTAAGAGCTTTGTGACCCTGCATGGACAGCAATGGAATTGACATGTTCAGGGAACAGAAAGGTAGTAAGGACATCATTAAAATAGTTCATGTGACATCAGCTGTGACATGCTTTTTGTGCACAAAGAAATTGTTTATTTAACTATTTCTTCTCTTCCGTGTCAATCTTCGATGCATGTTGACAAGTGTACCACATATGCATGTGGTGTCCTTACTACCTTTTTAGTGCACTAAATAAAAATAAAATAAATAAAACTATATTTCATACAGTTTAAGTATGAGTATATCTTTTTATCTGTTCACTAAATAAACTCATTGTTTTATTTTTTAAGATTATAATGTGTTTATAATGGAATTTAAAAAATAATAAATTCTAAATTTTGCAAATTAATCTAATATGATTTGTGACCCTGGACCACAAAACCAGTCTTAAGTAGCACGGGTATATTTGTAGCAATAGCCAAAAATACATTGTATGGGTCAAAATTATTGATTTTTCTTTTATGCCAAAGATCATTAGGATATTAAGTAAAGACCATAATTCATTAAGATATTTTGTAAATTTCCAACCATAAATATAGCAAAGCTATAAATACCATAAATACAGTATGTGCATTGCTAAGAACTTCATTTGGACGACGTTAAATGCTTCTTAATATTTAGATTTTTTTCCACCCTCAGATTCCAGATTTTCAAATAGTTGTATCTCGGTCAAATATTGTCCTATCATAACAAACCACACATCAATGGAAAGCTCATTTATTCATCTTTCAGATGATATGTGTGTACTAGGACCACAAAACCAGTCATGAGGGTAAATTTTTTTAGATTTATACTTCATCTTTGTTATGATAGGACAACATTTGGCCGAGATACAACTATTTGGATATTTGAAATCTGAGGGTGCAAAAAATTCAAAATATTGAGAAAATCACCTTTAAAGTTGTCCAAATGTCCAAAAATTAAGTTATATTATGATATATTTATATTAGGAAATTTACAAAATGTCTTCATGGAACATGATCTTTACCTAATATCCTAATGATTTTTGGCATAAAACAAAAATCGATCATTTTGACCCATACAATGTATTTTTGGCTATTGCTACAAACATACCTGTGCTACTTATGCTATATTTTTGAATGAGGATAAGATGCTTCAGCCTTATTAATAGGGCTGCCGGCATACACAAGAAAATAAAACTGTCTTAACAACTAACTGGTGAATGTCTTACTAATATGTCCTATTTCACAGGCCAGAGTAATTCCCAACAATGACAGGAACAGGAGCTACTCTGTTGTCTATGTCCCAAAAGTGGAAGGTCTGCATAAGGTACCAATATAATAATATTCAATGCACAGGGGCTTTTGTTGTCATTTTGCTGTCATATTTTCAAGATTTATGCATTTTTAGATCTTGATAGCAGGGAGCAGTTTTGTAAAGTTTGTATCTGAGAGATATTTTTTTTTTTTTCTTCAGGTGAAGGTGTTGTTTGCTGGACAGGACATTGACAGGAGCCCCTTCATGGTAAATGTGTCTAAAGCACTGGGAGACCCGAACAAGGTGCAGGCACGTGGGCCAGGTTTGGAACCGGTGGGCAATGTGGCCAATAAACCTACTTATTTTGACATCTACACAGCAGGTAATGTCAGGGAAATGATACCACTTGCTGTTTGCTCAGCAAAGACTAGAGTTAAAGACCCTCATGTTATTTGTGACTCCTCAGGTGCGGGAGCAGGCGATGTCGGTGTGATCATTGTGGACTCTCAGGGCCGCAGAGACACAGTGGAGATCATTCTGGAAAACAAGGGCGACAGTGTTTTCCGCTGCACGTACGGCCCCATTTTGGAGGGCCCTCATACTATATATGTGACATTCGCTGGCCAGCAGATACCCAGAAGCCCTTTCACTGTCCACATCTCAGAGGGTGAGACCCATGTCCTCACTTTGAGATCTTAATTCCTTAAATATGTTACATGATAAGTTAGACACCCTGCGGAGTCTTTTTGTGGTTACATTATAATTGAACGCCAAAGCTGGTAATGCACCAAGAAAACAACAAGTGTGTTTTGACCTGGGTCTTCGACTTGTTGTTTTTTGCTGCATTAAAAGCATGTTTTTTTATAAAACGTCTTCTGCCCCTGCTGTAAAGACCAGCTTAGACCAGCTGTTGAAAACAAAAGATACCCAAAAGATACATTTCAGTTCGCTGGTCTTTTCAGCTGTGGCATTTTGCACCTAAAAAGCTTATTTTCCCCTTCTAATGAGTTTAGAGTTGTTTGATTGACAGCATGCTAATATTGGACAACTCCCAGAGAGACCTGCTTTCTGTGGCATTGACTGAGACCAGGTTGTTTGGTTTTGAGCTCCGTTTGCTCACTGCTCCAGGGGTCCACCACCCTCCCGATGATGACGAAACGCTTTATTGTGTTTCCTCTCTCCTCTTTCGCCTGTGTGTGTCGTTCTAGCTCCTCCGAGCGGCCGGCAGATCGGCTCCCCGGTTCACATAATCCCTCAGTCTATACGCACGCCGCCCTCAGAAAAGGCCAAGAAAATGCCTCCCCCAACACCACCCAAACCCAGGCGACCAAGTTAGTACGGGCCACCCGGGGGGCGTGGCAGATGCCTGCTCGAGCTTGGTCCCCTCCCTCTTGTCTCCTCTCCTCCCCTCACCCTGGATGTGTCCTCTCTCGGGCACGCCACCTCTGGCTCGTTGGCATGCGCTGGCGCTTTGCCCCTCTGGGGCAGCTAAAATCGATATGAAGCTCAGATAGAGACAGGAAGTGATGGGATGAAAGTGTGTGTGAGTAAGTGAGAGTGTGAATGAAAGTAAGAGGAGGTTTAGACAAGTGTTGCGAATGCTGCTGCTGGTCTTGTTTTAACTGATGCAGAAAAAGAGCCACTGTTCAGTGGTGGGACTGGACGATCACTTAACAGACGCTCAGCGCATCAGGATTGCTTTTGATTGGAATCGGCTAATATTTATAATTCAGCAATAATTTTGAATTTAACAAATTTAACCATGTCATATTGTTAATTATTTAAAAAAATATTAATGAAATAAATTAACAAAGTAACAAACTGGTTTAAATTAGGGCTGAAGATGCTAATCAATCAAAATAATTAACTATAAATTTTATTTTATTTTATTTGTGTTAAATATGTGTTTAAAGGGAACCCCGGGTATTAAGACTTGTATGGCTTAATATAACATAAAATGTCTTTTACTGAAATATGTAGTAGAAAACCCATTAAAGATTTACGTTATTTAAAAAATCCACTTCGTTTCATACATATTTTGGACTATGGGGGGTGCCATTATTTCGATTACGTCTAACGGTCGCACTTGCACTTCCTGTTGCTATTTTTATACCGCAACACAACTTGAAAAATAAAATACTGATACGATGCCACATTGTGTGGCTTTTGGTTGTAATTTTTAGTCGAAGGGGAACAAGAGAAGCATCTTTACTGCTTTTCCTCTCGATAATAAGAGAAGAAAAGAATGGGAAGATGCCTGTGGATGAATAAAACTTCCTAAAGACCTGCGTCTTTGTTCTCTCCACTTCAGCCCTGATGCCACCGAGGCTTTTAGTCGACCACAGCTACGGAAAGAGCTTACAAACGGCAGAGACAAGAAACGCTAGGTGCCATCCAGGATGTAAACATGCCAACTTTTGGAGGAGTTTCTCAGGCCATTTAGACTCTTGTAAACTCTTTCAATAGCTGTGCTCATCGTATCAGTATTTCATTTTCTGAGTTGTGTTGCGGTAAAAATAGCAACACTGAGTAGCTCACCGAGTGCAACCATTTGACATAATTGAAATAATGGCATCCCCCATAGTCCAAAATATGTATAAAACGATGTGGATTTTTTAAATAACGGAAATATTTCATTGATTTTCTACTACATATTTCAGTGAGAGACATCATTTACATTATATTAAGCCATACAAGTCTTTAATGCATCATATCAGCCCTTGTTTAAATTATTCACTTTAACCCAAACTGACATTGGATCTATTTCACAACTACAATTTTTAAACTACATTCTAAATCTAAAATTCAAATTGCCATATCTACTTGGCATCAAAGAGCCAATGTCTGAGTGACCGTCTGAGTGTGTAATACAGTCATCTTCATCTCAGAGATCATCATCCTCATCCCATCATTCTCATCATGATCGTTGTAATCATCTTCTCGGCAGTTGCTCGATTTGCCCGTGTCGCTCTATAAATACTAACTCAGAGAATGGGAATGCTTTGATTGTCTATCTTAACATGACTTTCCTTAACTGAAATACACAATAAAATAACTTTAACTCATTAAGTATTCAATTAACACTGTTATTTACCTTGCAGACTTTTGTCTGCCTTTTTATCCACTCATGGAAGAAACAGATACTGGAAGAAGCAATTGTTTGATCTGTTCTGAGAAAGCACTTAAGACTTAGCCAGACTGCTTTAATAGGCATTTTATTGCTCTAACAGAGCTCATTAGTCAACTTAGTGTTAAACACCAAACCCCAACAGTAAGCCACATATTTAAAAAAATATTTTATTCAAGCAGAAGTTTGGTTATATCCTTAACAGCTGGTTCTTGTATCTAACTGCAAATACTGTGTTTATTTTAAGCCTTTTTATAAGCTCTGATCAGCTTGCCTGTAGTTTTCATTATAGTGCTCTCGCTACATTCCTAATGGGGTCTTTATGAGATTACTAATTGCTTTGTCATAGGCTTTTAAGGGAAACATTCTTTCTTTGGTTGTTCTTCATTGCTCGTACCTTTGGCTGGGTCCATATGCATAACTAACTTTGACAACTTCATCTACTGTACATTCATGTGTGTACGAGTCTTTTTCGCCTTTGTATGTGCTACCTTGTGAGATCAAGAATAACCACTCTTCCCTCTTTGTAGCGAGCAACCCGAATGCTTGTCGGGCCATTGGGCGAGGTCTGCAGCCCAAGGGTGTGCGTGTGAAAGAGGTGGCTGACTTTAAGGTGTACACGAAGGGAGCAGGCAGTGGAGAACTACGTGTTCAAGTCAAAGGGCCAAGTATGCGTGCAACTGTTTTGCCTGTTTTTAATCAACTTTGCATTGCAAAGTTAGTCTGAATTAAATTTTGTGTTTGCAGGAGGTGGCGATGAGCCTGTGAAGGTCCAAGAGCTGGGAGACGGGGTGTATGAATGTGATTACTACCCCATTTTCACTGGAAAATACATTATCACCATTACCTGGGGTGGCCACGCCATTCCTCGCAGGTAAGGGCATTATACTGTGGTATGGAAATGTTAATTCAGAAAGATTATTTAGAACAGGAGTGCCCAAACTTGGTCCTGGAGGGCTGGTGTCCTGCAGAGTTTAGCTCCAACCACCAAGCACACCTGAACCAGCTAATCAAGCTCTTACTAGCCATGCTGGAAAGTTCCAGGCAGGTGTGTTGAGGCAAGTTGGAGCTAAACTCTAGAGGACATCAGACCCTCCAGGGCCGAGTTTGGGCACCCCTGATCTAAGAATTATTTAGGTGAACAGCCATCTCACTTCTGTTATATGTGTGTAGCCCATTTGAGGTGATTGTAAGCGAAGATGCAGGCCCTCAAAAGGTGAGGGCTTGGGGTCCAGGCCTGGAGACGGGAATGGTGGGCAAATCAGCTGATTTTGTGGTCGAGGCCATTGGCACTGAGGTTGGAACTCTGGGTAAGAATCTTCTTTAACATCACTGAGCCACTGTATCTAAGGATCTGGTGTTTATGCAGATCTTCTCGCAGAGTTTAGCTCCAACCCTAATCAAACACACATGAACAAGCTACCAAGGCCTTCAGGCTTACTAGAAACATACAGGCAGGTGAGTTTGATCAAGGTTGGAGCTAAGCTGTGCAGAAAAGTGGACCTCGAGGGCTAGAGCTATCAACTCCTGCTTTATGGTGTGATAAGATGCCTAATGGTTGAAAAATCGTTCCATGCACAGGTTTCTCCATCGAAGGCCCCTCGCAGGCTAAGATAGAGTGTGATGATAAGGGAGATGGGTCTTGTGATGTTTTGTACTGGCCCACTGAGCCTGGCGACTATGCGGTCCATGTCATCTGTGATGATGAAGATATCAAAGATAGCCCCTTTATGGCCCACATACTTCCTGCAGCCAATGACGTCTTCCCTGAGAAGGTCCGCCAATAGTAATTGCCCATTTGTTGGGAATAATAAACGACAGCCAAGCTAAGCTAACTCATGTTTTATGCAGGTTAAGTGCTACGGACCCGGTCTAGAACCAACTGGGTGCATTGTAAACAAACCTGCTGAGTTTACAATCGACGCTCGTGGAGCTGGAAGAGGACATTTGCAGATTTACGCTCAGGTACATTTGGGTGTTTGACAAATAGCCAGTGAAAAATGTTTTTTTTTGTTAAAAGACCATTTTTGAAGAAATGCATGTAGTTGTGTGGTGTGTCACACCATAGGACATTACGTCACACTAAATGACAGAAATGGTAGTTTTATAACAACAGTTCCGTGTAGGACAAAAAAATGTTTAATGTTTTACAGCATTTTAAAAAACAACAGTATTAATTATATTCATTTTTATCTTGTGGGACAGTGAAAATGCGATGTTACGTCAACAACCCATTTTCAGTTAGGCCTAGATGTCTCATGTCTCACTTCACTGGTACATAAATGCTCATGTCCATCTTTTATTCAAGGACTCAGAAGGCTTCCCCATCGACATTCAGATCACAGATAATGGAGACAGCACATATTTCTGCGTCTACATACCCACCAAACCCATCAAACACACTATCATCATCACCTGGGGAGAGGTCAACGTTCCCAACAGTCCATTCAGGGTGAGACTTCAGCCAGCTGATGACATTTTTATGTTGCTGTTTGTCAAGAACGCTCATAAAATGGATCTACAACAAACTCAGTCTTTCAATGAAAGCCCATGACCATATTTTTCCAGTGTTAGATTTCACACTTTCTATTTACACAACCATGTTAGATCATAGATTCCATGTTGGATCATAGCTTTACAAGAACCACTGTTCTCCAAAAGCTTTCAGTTTCTAGTTTTACAGTACTCTGGTCTTTCTACATTTCTCAGGTGACTATTGGAGAAGGCAGCCACCCAGAGAACGTGAAGGTTCATGGACCAGGAGTGGAAAAGACTGGCTTGAAGGCCAACGAGCCCACATACTTTACTGTGGATTGCAGTGAGGCCGGACAAGGTCAGAGCAAACACGATTGCTACTGTTATCCAAGCGTTTATAATGGTCAAATTTGGAAGTTGACCATAACTCCTCTTCTTTCATCTGTTCTGACTCTTTAGGAGATGTCAGCATTGGGATTAAGTGTGCCCCTGGCGTGGTGGGACCTGCCGAAGCAGATATTGATTTCGACATAATTAAAAATGACAACGACACTTTCACAGTGAAGTATACACCTCCTGGAGCTGGACGGTACACCATCATGGTGCTATTTGCCGATCAAGTGAGTCTCAGTTAATGATATCAAATTCTTCTCTGTGCAGTTTGAGATCTATAAATGCACTTTTCAATGCGTTAACAGGAAATTCCAATCAGCCCCTTCCGTATCAAAGTCGATCCATCCCATGATGCCAATAAGGTGAAAGCAGAGGGTCCTGGACTCAGCAAGACAGGTTGGTTCGATTGTCAGTGACTGAAATTAGAAAAATAGTAGGTAAAGATAACTCATCTTCATGTAATGTGTTTTTGCCACAGGTGTGGAAGTGGGCAAGCCGACCCACTTCACGATCTACACTAAAGGAGCAGGCAAGGCCACACCTGAGGTTCACTTCACCGCAGCTGGGAAAGGAGAAGCCGTCAGTGACTTTGAGATCATTGATAACCATGACTATTCTTTCACTGTGCGTTACACTGCGTTGCAGCAGGTGAGACAGTCAAGCATTAGGTTGTGGTTCATATAAATGGACACCATGAGGCCACATTATATTACGATATTACAAATCTTTGTTTTGTGATTCAGGGTAACATGAGCATATCTATATGCCACGGTGGTGACCCCATCCCCAAAAGCCCTTTTACCATCTCTGTTGCTCCTCCTTTGGATCTCAACAAGGTCAAAGTTCAGGGACTCAACAACAGTAAGTCCACAGCAGTTAATGTGTGGAAATTCGGTGTTGATTGTATTTATTTGACATATTTTGTGTGCCTGTGTGTTTAGAAGTGGATGTAGGGAAAGATGAGGAGTTTACTATTAATACACGTGGAGCGGGAGGTCAAGGAAAGTTGGACGTCAAGATCACCTCACCTTCTCGTCGGCCAATCCCGTGCAAGGTTGAATCCGGAGCGTCCAATGAGGTGCACACCGTTAAGTACATTCCCCCGGAAGAGGGGCCCTACAAAGTGGACATTAGCTATGATGGAAACCCAGTGCCTGGAAGTCCTTTCACGGTGGAGGGAGTGATGCCTCCAGATCCCTCAAAGGTAGGAGTCACAAATAGAAGTTTTTCTCAAACTGGGAAGATGAAGATAAAACTCCATATGAGGAGAAACATGGAATGCATTTTAGGAGCAACCAGAGAAATTGGACTGTACCGTGCAATCCTTACCTCACAAATCAGAAAGACTTACAGAGAGTTTACGAGCCACTAAGCAGAGTCAGAATGTTCTACTAAACTAAAGCCAGATTTTGTAAAACAACATTTCTTGATCCTCGGTGCAAATTTTCCTGTTTGAAGAAGTTAATTCCAGGAACGCAGATTCCAAAGTCAACTAATTTAATTTTATTTTGTTTCTCTCAAGGCTGAGGGTTTTTCTTCTCCGTAAGCCAGATGCTCTAGGTTGTTTATGAGTTGTGTCAGTGAAGAAGCCATTTAGTCATTGTGGGAAATTATTACAGGACAAGTTGTGTTTAATTAATCTGTCAAGGAAAGGTGAACTCAAGTGAAGTGTGCCAAACAAGGTACTTCATCCACATGTGGAATGACTGTTCCATTCTCTGTCACTGGGCTGAGGTCTGACGGAGAAACATTAGGTGGTTTGTCTGTTCATTAATGAAACCGATACAAATCTCTGACCATAAATGGATAGAGATGATGAAGGCCGGCCGGCTTTAAAAAATGTTTGACTGTCCTCTAGTACTGTTGAAACGTGTTGGACTGTTGAATTATTTAAATTTGGATGTGCACCCGGAGTACCCGTTTCACCTAAATTTTTAATATCCAGAGCTCTGGAACCTATTATTCTGCTTACCACATGTACTACATGTACAGTTGAAGTCAAAAGTTTATATGCATCTTACAGAATTTGCTAAATGTTAATTGTTTGACCAAAATAAGAGGTTCATACTAAATGCATGTTATTTTTTTATCTAGTACTGACCTGAAGAAGATATTTCACATAAAGGCGTTTACAAATAGTCCGCAAGAGAAAATAAGTTGAATTTATAAAAAGACATATAGGCAAAATAGGAAAAATGTACACGTTTATTCTGTTCAAAAGTTTACACCCCCCCCCCCCCCACTCTTAATGCATCGTTTTTCCTTCTGAAGCATCACTGAACATTTAAACCTTCTGTAATAGTTGCACATGAGTCCCTCAGTTGTCCTCAGTGTAAAAAGATGGATCTCAAAATAATACAGTCATTGTTGGAAAGGGTTCAAATACACAAAAATGCTGAAAATCCAAATAATTTGTGGGACCTGAATGATTTTTCTGAATAAAAGCGGGCAGTTTAACTGTTCAGAACAAACAAAGGACTCATGAACAACTGTCACTAAACAAAAAAACACAGCTGTGAATCATTCAGGTACAACACAGTATTAAGAATCAAGTGTATGTAAACTTTTGAATGGGGTCGTTTATGTAAATTCAACTAGTAATTTCTCTTGTGGACTATATGTAAGTCTCTTTTATGTAAAATATCTTATTCAGGTCAATACTAAATAAAAAAAATAACATGCATTTAGTTTGATCCTATTTTGGTAAAATAATTAACACTTTGCAGATTCTGCAAAGTGTATGTAAACTTTTGACTTCAACCATATAATTCAGTTATAGTAAAGTATTTTATTTTCTGGTTCTTCTTTGTCTTTTGATACGTTTTTGAAATCCAGTCTTGATGACAGTTTTGTCTTATTTCCACTTCAAGGTGCGAGCCTATGGCCCTGGCCTGAAGGGAGGTATTGTGGGTAAACCTGCTCCGTTTGCCATCGACACTAAAGGTGCAGGTACAGGGGGTCTCGGTCTGACTGTTGAGGGTCCGTGTGAAGCCAAGATTGAGTGCCAGGACAACGGAGATGGATCTTGCTCGGTATCCTATCTTCCCACTGAGCCTGGAGAGTATTCCATTAACATCCTGTTTGCTGATGCTCACATCCCTGGGTCCCCTTTCAAAGCCATGGTTCAGTCTGTTTTTGACCCCAGCAAGGTCACAGCTAGCGGGCCGGGCCTGGAGAGAGGAAAGGTCAACGAAGCGTCATCGTTCACAGTGGACTGCTCTAAAGCAGGCGAGGCGGAGCTGACCATCGAGATCATTTCAGATTCAGGAGCGCAGGCAGAGGTTCACGTCCAGAATAATAGCGATGGAACATATTCCATCACCTACATCCCTCCTTTCCACGGAATGTACACTATTACGATTAAATATGGAGGACACGCAGTGCCGAAGTTCCCCGCAAGGGTGCAAGTAGATCCTGCTCTCGATACAAGTGGAATCAAGGTGTACGGTCCAGGAGTGGAACCCAGAGGTAAGAAGGCACATTTGAATGTGCTTGTGTTTAGTACCAGTGTGTTTAGAAGTGTGCTTCAAAACCTGGTGTATTTTCACAGGCGTACTCAGAGAGGTCACTACACACTTCGTCGTTGACACTCGGGTTCACAGCAAGATGGGTGGAAACCACATCAAAGTTCGTATTGTTAACCCATCGGGTGCCAACACTGATGCATACATCACAGACAAAGGAGATGGCACTTACAGAGTGGAGTATACAGCATATGAAGATGGTAAAATAATTTTGTTGAATTGATTTTTCATTTGGATGAATCATACAAAACCTATTAAGAACAGAGATGAATATATTGCAGTGATCAAATTTTAAAGAAAAACAAAAATATAAGTAAAAAATAAAAAATAAAATACAGTCGTCCTTAAAAATAGGAATAATTTTAACTCATTTTAACATATGTATTTTCCATAAGACAAGACGGAAAAAAAAAAAATAGCAGAAATTGTAAAAAGTGGAAATTATTCTCCAGGTCATTATTCTCTTTCTCTCTGTTGGACAAATATGTGACCCTGGACCACAAAACCAGTCATAAGGGTCCATTTTTTTGACAATTTTTTTTAATTCAAATTAAGTTCTTAGCAATGCATATTACTAATCAAAAATTAAGTTTTGATATATTTACGGTAGGAAATTTACAAAATATCTTCATGGAACATGAT